>WNYA01001872.1:0-56542 GCA_019512145.1 Engystomops pustulosus | reverse complement strand
CTGGAAAATAGGTCCAATGAATGAGTCAGATGCTGAGCGCTAGTGTACGTTGTATGGCTTGGATGTGTCGGGACACGAGAGCGTAACATAGACAGTGCTGAAACAATCAAAGTCAGATAGACGACATATATATGTGTAGGACACTGACTCATACAGGGTTATGTCAGTGCTGAATGATATGAGCTGGACACCTCGAGCCACTGAACTTCTCCGGAAAAACATACACACTGGGATATGGATATGCCAAGTCTCTGTATAGTGCAGATTTGTGAATAATACTCGTCAGAGTCCTAATTATCCAAATGAGCTCCAACTACTGCGCTCAGCTCCAACTTCTCTAGACGCGTTGATGAACTGTCTGTAACTACAACAGCGAAACGCGTTAGGTGTAGATTATGAAGATAATTGTATAGAGACCATCCGGAGTAGTGATGTTATGAAGAATCTGGAGACACTCACATGGGTTCCTTGTCTGCACTTTAAAGACTTCGGTGTAATAAACCACGTACAGCTGCCCCAAAATCCATATAAGCTCGGCTGTCTGCTCTGCGATATGCCAAGGTGCTAATGCAGATTCCAGGGTTGATAGTCAGGGTCGACTGGAGCGCCGGGGCCCACCAGGAAATTGATTCTGGGGGCCCAGCATACCGCTGCCTAGAAATATCGTCATTTCACAGGAGGTACAGCGGCTGCATGTGCTTAGCACTAACTTACCAATAAGAATAACTAACTATAACCCTTCACCCTCTCCATATGTTCTCGCACCACATAAAAATAGTCAGTAATTACAGTTACCAGACTCAGAAGTGGGACTCAGTACCTAATGTCACACGTCTTCTACTTTGGGTACTGATTGCAGGACGACTTCTCCCATTTTATTCTTCAATGGAGGATTTTCCACCAGATATCTTTATCTTCGTGTAGCACATTCACCACTGTGCAAACTAAAAATATCACCGTCACTACAGCATAATGTCACCTGGATAACAATGTCCCACACTGTGCTCCTAATAATATTTACCACTCACAACACAACTGACCACACTGTACCCCCAAACAAAAGCCAACTGTGCCCTCTCCATAAATCAAAATTACATTGTGACTCTCAGTATATACATGCACACCCCTGAGAAAATAATATGATGCTCTCTTAATTATTATTCTATATATTAGTGCTCCTCTTATCAAATATTACATAAAAGTCCTAATAAATACTACTATTCGGCATATATGGCACAGGACTATACTCCTTTACTGAATATATGGGCAAAGCACAGTACTACTAATCCTATCCTGTATATATGGGCACAGCAAAGTACTACTATCCTATCTGTATATATGGGAAAGAGCACGGTACTACTACTCCTATCCTGTATATATGGCACAGCACAGTACTACTACTCCTATCCTGTATATATGGGCACAGCACAGTACTACTACTCCTATCCTGTATATGGGAAGAGCACCGTACTACTACTCCTATCTGTATGTATGGGCAAGCACAGTACTACTACTCCTATCCTGTATATATGGGCACAGCACAGTACTACTACTCCTATCCTGTATATATGGGAAGAGCACGGTACTACTACTCCTATCCTGTATATATGGGCACAGCACAGTACTACTACTCCTATCCTGTATATATGGGAAGAGCACGGTACTACCTATCTATCCTGTGTATATGGGCACAGCACAGTACTACTACTCCTATCCTGTATATATGGGCACAGCACAGTACTTCTACTCATATCCTGTATATATGGGAAGAGCACAGTACTACTGCTCCTATCCTGTATATATGGGCACAGCACAGTACTACTACTCCTATCCTGTATATATGGCACACAGAGTAACTACTATCCTATCCTGTAATATTATCACAGTACTACTACTCTATCCTGTATATATTATCACATGTACTACTTACTCCTATCCTGTATAAGAGCACGTACTACTGCCCTATCCTGAGATATAGCAGCATACTACTGTATCCTGTATATATGGGAAGAGCATTAGTACTACTACTCCTATCCTGTATATATGGGCCACAGCACAGTACTACTACTCCTATCCTGTATAATGGGCACAGCACATACTAACTCATCATGCATAAATGGGCACAGCACAAGACTACTACTCCTATCCTGTATATAAGGACACAGCCAGTATACTACTCCTATCTGTATATAAGGACACAGACAGTACTACTACTCCATCCTGTATATATGGGCACATCACAGTACTACTACTCCTATCGTATATATGGACACAGCACAGTACTACTACTCCTATCCTGTATATTGGGCACGCCACAGTACTACTACTTATGCTGTATATATGGGCACAGCAGATACTACTACTCTATCATGTATATGAGGCACAGCACAGTACTACTGCTCCTACCCTGTATATAGGTCAGCACAGTACTACACTCTATCTGGTATATATGGGCACAGCACACTACTACTCCTATCCGTATATATGGCAGCACAGTACTACTCTCCTATCCGTTGTATATATTGGGCACAGCACATACTATACTCCTATCCGTATATATGGGGGGCCCCCAACAGCACAGTACTACTGCTCCTACCCTGTATATATGGGCTCCGCACACGTACTACTCCTCCTATCCTGTGTATATATGGGCACAGCACAATATACTACTCCTACCGTTATATGAGCACAGCACAGTACTACTACTCCTCATCCTTATATATGGCACAGCACAGTACTAACTCCTTCCTGTAATATGGGCACAGCACAATACTACTACTCCATCCGTAATATGGGCACAGCACGTACTACTTCTCCTATCCTGTGTATATGGGCACAGACACAATACTACTACTCACTATCCCGTATATATGGGCACAGACCACAGCACTAATACTCGTATCTGTATATATGGAAGGCATAGTACTACTTCCTATCTATATATATGGGCACAGCACATTACTATACTCCTATCTGAGATATGGGCACCAGACAGCTTACTAATGTACTACTGCTCCTACCCTGTATATATGGGCTCAGCACAGTACTACTCCTCCTATCCTGTGTATATATGGGCACAGCACAATACTACTACTCCTATCCGTATATATGAGCACAGCACAGTACTACTACTCCTATCCTGTATATATGGGCACAGCACAGTACTACTACTCCTATCCTGTATATATGGGCACAGCACAATACTACTACTCCTATCCGTATATATGGGCACAGCACAGTACTACTCCTCCTATCCTGTGTATATATGGGCACAGCACAATACTACTACTCCTATCCCGTATATATGGGCACAGCACAGCACTACTACTCGTATCCTGTATATATGGGAAGAGCATAGTACTACTACTCCTATCCTATATATATGGGCACAGCACAGTACTACTACTCCTATCCTGTATATATGGACACAGCACAGTACTACTACTCCTATCCTGTATATATGGGCACAGCACAGTACTACTCCTCCTATCCTATATATATGGGCACAGAACAGTACTACTACTCCTATCCTGTATATAAGCACACAGCACAGTACTACTACTTCTATCCTGTATATATGGGCACAGCACAGTACTACTTCTCCTATCCTGTATATAAGGACACAGCACAGTACTACTACTCCTATCCTGTATAAATGGACACAGCACAGTACTACTACTCCTATCCTGTATATATGGGCACAGAACAGTACTACTACTCATATCCTGTATATAAGGACACAGCACAGTACTACCACTCCTATCCTGTATATATGGGCACAGCATTACTACTTCTATCCTGTATATATGGGCACAGCACAGTACTACTTCTCCTATCCTGTATATAAGGACACAGCACAGTACTACTACTCCTATCCTGTATATATGGGCACAGCACAGTACTGCTACTTTTATCCTGTATATATGAGCACAGCACAGTACTACTACTCCTATCCTGTATATATGGGCACAGCACAGTACTACTTCTCCTATCCTGTATATAAGGACACAGCACAGTACTACTACTCCTATCCTGTATATATGGGCACAGCACAGTACTGCTACTCCTATCCTGTATATATGGGCACAGCACAGTACTACTACTCCTATCCTGTATATATGGGAAGAGCACGGTACTACTACTCCTATCCTGTATATAAGGACAAAGCACAGTACTACTACTCCTATCCTGTATATATGAGTACAGCACAGTACTACTACTCCTATCCAGTATATATGGGCACAGAACAGTACTACTACTCATATCCTGTATATAAGGACACAGCACAGTACTACTACTCCTATCCTGTATATATGGACACAGCACAGTACTACTACTCCTATCCTGTATATAAGGACACAGCACAGTACTACTACTCCTATTCTGTATATATGGACACAGCACAGTACTACTACTCCTATCCTGTATATATGGGTACAGCACAGTACTACTACTCCCATCCTGTATATATGGGCACAGCACAGCACTACTACTCCTATCCTGTATATATGGGCACAGCACAGTACTACTACTCCTATCCTGTATATATGGGCACAGCACAGTACTACTACTCCTATCCTATATATATATGGGCACAGCACAGTACTACTACTCCTATCCTATATATATATGGGTACAGCACAGTACTACTACTCCTAACCTGTATTTATGTGCAATAACCTTGTGCCCCCTTACTATACCGTATATTTCCTATATTGGCTATTAATGATATATTCCTGTAACCAGTCCCATTACAGTATATAGTCTTCTAGTGGCCCCTTGGAGTCCCTTATTATATGTTGTCCATTACTGCTGTGGCCCCCTATGATATATTTAGTCTAGTAGATGAAAATAATAAAATCCACTTACCTGTCACAGCGTCCCGCGTTCTCCGCGTCTCTTCTCCCTGCAGCAGAAGAACTGTCAAGAACAAGGTGCGCATCATCAGCATCATCACGCTGCCGCGCATCAGAGGTCACAGTGCAACGCGTGCCGGGTAAAAAAAGAGGCCGCACCGCGAACGTACAGCAATGGCCGCGCAATTACATCAAAGGTGCTACTCGAGTGGCCGCTTATGGCCGCACCAAGTACCACTGCTGTTACTCACTGGCAGGGGCCTCAGCAGGGGGTGGAGGCCCCTGCGCAGCGGAGACATCGGGGGCCCACCGGAGGATCCTCCAGTCCACCGGGGGGCCAGTCCGACCCTGTTGATAGTTGTAAATCTGACCAGTTGTACACATTTGGGGTTCAGTGAGAGTCTAAGTCGCATTAGGGATAAATAATCTCTAGGGCTCTTGTGCTATACATAAGCCTCATTGTTAATAATAACTTTTATATGTTATAAATGATCCCTGATACAGGCAGTTTTTTCTTACTGAGTTTTTCAATCCTTATTTAGGGAACATAAATGTAATTTTGGGATCAGGTTTCCCTGTTGTTTTGTGTAATATCTGTGAGGAATGGCAGGTTTTCTGGCTGGTAAAGTGAGTGCTGATGTCTTGCCTGAGGATGTGAGGGAGATGTTCACGGAGGGGGAATAAGCGTCCCAGGGCCGGAGTGCAAGTATTTCCGCATCCTTTAGGAAATTGACCCGGACTTCTAAAAATCAGGTGCGATCCTTTTGGGAGGTTCAAAGACTCGAAACATATCTATAAAATAAGATTGTCCCCCGGGGCTAAGGACCGGGCTCTTGCCTGCTGCAAGGATTAGATCATCCACATTGATGTCCAAATGGGAGAAAGTCTGTAGAGTCTTCCTTGAGGCTCATGGCACTATCGCTAGAGGAAGAAAAGACCCTACAGAGGGAGAATACTAAATTATTGGACGAGGGCATTGTGAATATAAATACATTTGTGAGTCATCCCGACTATACGAAAAAAAGTATTCTACAACAGACTGGAGAAATTTATCGCACACGTGAAAGAGTGAAAGCCCTTCCAATATTGTAGAGACACCCCAGACTTCAAGGAGGGTAGGATCCCTGAATTTCTCGGCAAGGTGAAGACGATTGGTGAAACAGAACAGTCATCATCGGATTGGGACCCCTCTGATTCGGAGGGTTCACAGTATCAGAGCCAAAGAGGTGGGTGTTTCTAGGAAACAAACAATTCAAATGGATCTAGAGGAAGAGCCGAAGGTGGAAGAGACAGTAGGGGGCAGAGGGGCACAAGAGGTGCGCAATCAAACAACCCAAGTAGAGAAGGTTTTTTAGGTCAGGAACCCTCAATCTTGGATTATCTATTGAGGGGGAGGAAAGCACCTCAGAAAACCATAGCCTCTCCGCATCAAGCCACCCATGACCATATGCAGATTATTAACTTATCTGCGAGAAATTTAACAAGGGAGGAGATGAATGTATCAGCAAAAGGATTATCATTTGTTGCAGTCCCGCAATGTGATGTCTTTGGTTGGAAAAAAGATCTGAATTTATTCTGTCGACGCCTTAAATGGAAGACGTTTTTCCGGTTTTATGTGATAGAAAGAAATGTGAAGAACTTGGTCTTGCAGAGGCAGATATACCAGACTTTCACATTCTTGAAGCACTCATGGAAGAGGGTGATAGGTCTCTGGGGGAGGGCCCCTTCCCGGATTATAAAAGATAACACACCCATAGATGTCTTTCTCTGAGTTGTGACAGATTGATTGTTATCTATAGACTCCTCTAATGTAACAGTCTAATCTATCGAGAAGTGAACATAAAGCCCTGAGAGATCTGGGCAATGACTCTTCGATTGTAATAAAATCTTCAGATAAAGGGGGGATGTGGTCGCGCTGGATAGGGATAAATATGTGGAGATGTGTTTGTGGATCTTGAGGGACCAACAGTGTTACAAAAAGTTGTCTAAAGGTCCATTGGACAATTTTCATCATGAACTGTGACACATTATCAACAAAGCATTGGAGAAAAAAACTCATCACAAAGAACGAACGTGATTACATGCTCCCCAGAAATCCCAGCACGGACACATTCTACTCCCTCCCTAAAATTCATAAGGGGACTTGTCCAATTAAAGGAAGACCAATTGTCTCTGGAGTGGACAGTCTCACGTACAAGTATTTACCTCGATACTCTGTCCATTTGCGGTGTCTCTGCCCTCATATGTAATGGATGTGCTCAGAGAAGGATTGATGGTGTGGTACTTCCACCAGGCATGTTACTTGCTAGTCTGGATGTAGAGGCCCTCTACAGCTCCACCCCACATGATAAGGGGACGAGGGGCATACAATTCTCTGCCCATTATGCCTCCGTCCTGCTTAACTTCATACTCCAGCGGAATTACTTCCTCTTTGAGGGTCAGTTTTTTCACCAGCTCAGTGGAGTGGCCATGGGGAGCCCTTGTGCTCCCACCTGGACTGGTGGGAAAAGGAGGTTGTTTTCCAAGAGGACCTTGAGCAATGGACCTGGGCCATATTGGTGTGGCTCAGGTTCATAGACGATATCCTCATTTTATGGAATGGGACAGAGGAGTCAGTTAGGGACTTTGTTAACCAACTGGGTCTCTTTTTTACTTATGAAACAAATCCCAATGAGATAACCTTCTTGGATTTCACCATAAGCCTGACTCCCACGGGCGATCTGGGGACACGCATGTTCAGAAAACCCACAGCGACGAATAGTCTCTTACGTTGGCAGAGCTGGCATCCTGTTTCCCTAAAAAGGGGGATTCCAAAGGGCCAGTGTCTAAGGACGCGTCGCAGTTGCTCCTCAACTAGTGACTATTTCTCAGCTGCAAAGGACCTGCAGGGATAGGGGATATTCATCTTATATTCTGAAAGAGACAAATCATCATGCACTCACTAGGCAAAGAAATGACCTGTTGAATTCCAGAGCAAAAACAAATGAGGATCAAAACATATGTGTTATCGGCACTTTTGACAATAGTCACTCGGAAATACGACAAATCCTCAAGGAGAACTGGGAGATTCTTAAAATGCACAAGGACATCACAGATGTGATAGATGATTATACATTTAGGAGAGGTCGTGACATCAAGGATCTGGTGGTCCACAGTCATTTAAAACCTCTAACAGGTAGAGGAACCTGTCTCCTAGAGAAACCGAAGGGGACATTCAGATGTGGAGGCTGCAAAGCCTGTAAATACATCACGAAGGGCAAGAGCTTTCAGGGCAAAACAGGAAGAGTCTTCTGGATAAGACAATTTGCCAATTGTGAGACAACTGGAGTCATTTATTTCATGAGTTGTGCATGTGGCATGGAATATGTCGGGCAAACTATCCGAGAGTTTAGAAGAAGACTTAGAGGGAGCGGATCAACGACACCAAGAACAGGGAAGACACTGGCATTTCGAGGCTTGTGTGGGAACATCATGCTGGAGATCATAGGGCTCTACAGTTTCGGATCACAGAGATAGTGGATTCCTTCCCTAGGGGAGGTGATTTCACAGGAAAGATGATGCAACGTGAGTGGAGATGGATATTCTCACTAAGAACCCTACAAACGGATGGGCTAAATGAACAGATAATATACAATTATCTTTATTTAATATATCCCACTGTTTGATGGTAAAATACCTAAGGGATATGAATAGTTCTTTATTTAGTCTCTAGTTCCACTCTGTGTTGTTTAGTCTCTAGTTCCACTTATGTGTGGATGGTGTGGGTATGTGACTTGCCTTGGATCATCATGCCAAAGCACCATTTAGTTTGTATCAGCATGGACAGGTCTTCTCTATTTTATACCTTCCTGGGCACTATGGATCCCATGGTGTCACACCTTATAGATGGTGGGGCTTGCCTCTTCCCTGTGTCGCATTTCCCCCCTTTTGCGAGATTCTTCCTATTCATATATTCTGGCCGCATCATGTACCTTCACTGAATTGTAGTATTACACTTACCAGCGATAGCGCAACTTTGTTTCTCTTTTGTTATTTGTTTTTATTTCCGCTTCAGTTGAATGTAGGGATGAGGGTTGTGCCGCTAAACAGATGGGTGGAGCTTTGGAGACGGCTCCTATGATCCGATGAGCAGGGCGTGCCGATGGTGGAAACGCCCAGCGTTACTGCGGATTGCACGGAGCAACAATGGTGTCTGAAACATTGGTCACACCCCTCTCCAAATAGCGAATTGAAGAGGAAGAAATCAGTGTAAAATCAACGTACATTCTGTAGTAATTTCTGCTCCTTGTCCTGGGTGTCAGTACTTGTGCTTCTGTATACCACAAATTTCAATTTGTTTTGATAAATGAAGTAGATCCGTGTCAAATCAACATAGTTGATTAACCACTATGTCAGACAGAAAGGTGGCAGGTGGAGCAGGCACAGGGCGCAGCACAGTAAGGGGATGTCGCAGCAGAGGTGACTCTGTGAGGCCAGAACTGCCGTTGTCATCTAGCGGCAGTGTGTTGATAAACAACTCAAAAGTTGTCGATTGGTTGACTAGGTCATCCAATTCCTCAAATATAACATCTGACAACCCCAGGCAAGAGTCTGTGGGTCCCTCAGATACAACAATTAGTTGGCATGGTCGAGGAGCAGGTCAGCAGCCCTCACCTGTCCTCAACCAGCCTCTGTCCTGTTCCTTTCCCGCAGCCAGAGAGCTACTAGGTGGTCTGGGCTCAACACCACTATTCAGCGAAGACAAAGTGTTTCAGGACAGTCAGCAGCTTCTTAGAAGTGAAGAGGTGGGGCAGACTTCCGCTGCTTTGTGCGGTAGGCAGGCTGTGCATACTGACACCGGTGAGGAGAGTAGCAGTGACCGGGAAATGCAAATTGATGATGATGTAGCTGATCGCACTTGGGAGATGGGTGTACCAGGGGATTCATCATCGTCGGGCAAAGAGCAGTGCGAGGACAGGAGCCAAACGGCCATGGGGTACAGACTCCGCTTCACAGGTCCATGTAAGCAGTGGCACAGGGGCTCAGCGAGGCAGCGGCGGTAGTAGTCGCTCAGTGCAGAGTGTTGGCAGTAGATTCACCACCTCGGTGGTGTGTCAGTTTTTTGTTAAGACACCAGAGGAGCCGAGCGTGTGTATATGTAGAATCTACGGGCAGAAAGTCAAGCATGGCCAGGCAGCTAACTTGGCACCACGGCCCTGCGCCAACAAATGCAACGTCATCATCCAATGGCCTGGAAGAAACGTAGAACATATATGGAGGTCCATCCTGCCGTCGCAGCACCAGCAGCACACATGCTGTTACAGCAAGTCAAGGCTCCAGCACCTTTGCCGAAGGGAGCTGTTTGTCTTTGACATCATCTCCTAGTCCAGATGATCCTGCTCTTCACTACGCATGGCGCCAGCAGTCGTTGAGCGAGGCGATTACAAAGAGACAACTCTATGCGTCCAGCCATCCAAAGGTGCAGAAGCTGACCGTGCTCTTGTCCAAGTTGTTGGTACTGCAGTCCCTCCCTTTCCAAGTCGTGGACTCTGCACCCTTCAGAGAACTAATGACTTGTGCGCCCTGCATGGCTCACGTGTTCAATCTGGTAGTCAACAAGTTCCTGAAGTCTTCCACCCATCTGCAAGAAATTCTAAAAATGACCAGGACACTGTGGACGCACTTCAGCCATTCTTACAAAGCCAAGCACACCCTCCTCAAGTTGCAGCGTCAGAACGGCCTCCCCCAACATAGTATGATATGCGATGTTTCCACCCGTTGGAATTCCAGCCTCCATATGTTAGACCGCCTGTATGAACAGAGAAAAGCCATTAATGATTTTTTGATGATGCAAGCGAACCGTAGTACTCCCCTGTGTAACTTTGATGTCAGCCACTGGCAGCTCATGCGTGACACCTGCTGTTTGCTCAGGCCCTTTGAAGAGGCCACGTTATTTGTCAGTTGCCAGGACTGCGGGATGAATAACATCATTCCACTGCTTCATGTCCTGGAACTCATGCTGCAAAATCTGTCTGGTCAGGGCACTGGAGAAGTGGAGACTACATCTCATGGCCATATGAGTCCAGTGGGGGCTGAACTGGAGGAGGATGAGGAGGACATTGGAGCACAAGCATAGTCTGGTGAAATCAGTGGTTTTTCCACTCAGGTGACAGGAGAGGAGGAAGAGCAGGAGCATCTGGAGGAGGTAGAAGACGAGGCAGATGACCCAGAAGCACCGTGGCAGTGTACAGTGGAGATGGAGGATGAGAGTCCCTTAGAGTCACTTGCGCAGATGGCCCACAGCATGCTACTTTGCCTAACTAGTGACAACCGAATAGTCAACATCCGCTGTAGGGTGGACTTTTGGCTCTCCATCCTCTTGGACCCTCGCTACCGGTCAAAAATGGGTGACTATTTTCCAGCTGCTGAGAGGGAGAAACAACTGGCATACTATAGAGAAATACTGTGCACACAGTTGGCCGCTGCCTATGTGCGCCATTGTCCATCCTCTGTCAGGTCTGACCTGGGGATTCCTGACAGTCATTGCTCACGTACTTCTGCCACGGCTGCTGTGGGGAGCTGGGGAGTAGGAGCAGTAGCATCTCCATCAGCAGCAGCTCAAGTCTAGATTCCTTAATAAGCAACTTCCTTCACCCGTCTAGTGAGGAGGGTAGCCGCCACCAGCAGCTGCAGCAGGACATGGGGCAGATCCTGCACCAGCAGGTGGTGGCCTACTTGGACAGCACTTTACCGCCTCAGGTAGAGGATCCCATGGACCACTTGATGCGTGGCGCAACTTGCGGAGTTTGCAGTAGAGAAGCTGTTCTGCCCGGCCAGTAGTGTGGCATCAGAGCGTGTGTTCAGTGCAGCAGGGGCCATAGTTACCCCAAGGAGAACCCGCTTATCCACCCGTAATGTGGAGAGACTGACCTTTCTCAAGATGAATCAGGCTTGGATCGGCCAGGATTTCAACTCGCCAATGCCTTATGCATCAGATTAGATCAGCCATGACGCCTCCTCCAAACGTTAAGAAATTAGTCTGGATTCTAACTACCTGCCTCAACCACTATTCTGATGCTTCCACCCGCCTGATGCCACACTTCTGCTGCCAGCTGCTCCATCTGCCTCCCACCATCTTTATCAGGGACTGGAATTACCTGCCACCTACACAATCTGTCATTGTGCCACTTTGTGGGCTCCTGCTGCTACCACCACCTCTACACTCTATCATTGTGCCACTCTTTGGCTTTCTATGTTGCTGTCACCTTCACACTTTGTCATTGTGACACTCTGTGGGCTCCTGCTGCTGCTGCTGCCGCCACCTCCACAGTCTATCATTGTTCCACTCTGTGGCCTCCCATGTTGCTGCCAGCTCCAGAATCTGTAATTGTGCCACTCTCTGACCTCATGCTGCTGCTGGTGCCACCTTTGAAGTTCTTTTTTGGCAAAGACCTGCTATTTTCATGAAAACTGTAATGTATAATCTTCAAATTTAAATGGAAAGTTTCAACTTCAAATTAATTTTAAACTTCATCATTGTGCCACAATGTGGCCTCCCTTGTTGCTGCCAGCTCCAGAATTTGTCATCGTGCCACTCTCTGACCTCATGCTGCTCCTGCACCTCCACACTATGTCATTGTGCCTCTCTGTGGCCTACCATGTTACTGCCACCTCCACACTGTCATTGTGCCACTCTGTGGCCTCCTGCTGCCACCTCCATGCTCTGTCATCGTTCCCCTCTGTGGCTTACCATGTTGCTGCCACCTCCAGAATTTGTCATTGTGCCACTTTGCGGCTACTCATGCTGCTGCCAACTGACCACTGTCTCCCTCGAACACCCTGAGATTTCCATAATGCTGTTTTCGCCCTCCACCACTCTATGATGTTGCCACTATGTTTAGTTTTCCCCTTCATTTCATCTGTCAGAAGGAATGAAAAGCCTCAGGATTGATAGACAAAAGCAGGAGTGGATACAGAACACAGAGGACATGCAAGTATCCCATTTACTGGTCATCTCTGTTTTGGATCCACTCTTGTTTGTTTTTGGCTGACGTACACTGACAGATGAAAAGAAGGGCAAAATGATCAGTGACGTCAATGCAGAATTACTGCTGACAACCTCTGCACTGTTTTGGGGGGGGGGTTTCTACATGTATCCGCGTTTAACAGAACAGGTTCTGTAGTAATCTATGGAATCATCTGATGTCAGTGTAAAGAGAGTGCACTCTGTGATGTTATAGTGGAATCTTGGCCCTCAGCTCGGGCCTTTTAATCTGGCACAGATGTTACCTTGTCAGGCTGCGTTCCCGCTTCGCTTATTTGGTGAAGTTGGCCTATGTAAGTGCACATGGAAGTGAAGAGTGAAGCGATTCTAAGAGCGGCGGCTGTCATGTGCGTGCCATACTAAAACACAGCATTGTCTGAAGCCCAAACCAGGCTCCCTATGCATATTTAAGCATGGCACAACGTTCTACAACACACTACAGGCTCTCTCTTTTTAACGTGATTCGTCATGATTCGATTCGTGTCGAATCAAATTTTTTCGTAAAATTTGGCAAATCGGGTCGAACTGAACTTCAACAAATTTTCCCATCTCTAACCACGACACAAGCTCCTTTATCCGCCATTTTTATAATGCGGTAGGCGTCTTTTTCTAAGTGAGGTGAGATTTTGCTTGGTGCCAAAGCTGTCGGAGGACCGGGAGTCATACAACTTTTTCAGATCACATTCGATCACTTCTTGATATCTGTCCGTGGATGTGGTCTGTGACTGGATTTTGTGATTGTATCCTGTTGCCCTGTTCATCCAGCTCACTCACAGCCACAATAGACATGTGTTCAGAACAATGAAATCCTGCAAACATAGGGGCAGATTTACTTACCCGGTCCATTCGCGATCCAGCGACGCGTTCTCTGCGCTGGATTCGGGTCCGGCCGGGATTTATTAAGGTACTTCCTGTGCCGTCCACCAGGGGGCGATGCTGCACTGAAAAGCATCGGAACGCACTGGAGTTCACCGAGCCGGGCTGAGTGAAGGTAAGTGCAAGCTCCGTGACAGATTTTTTGTTTTAAATGCGGTGGTTTTTCAGAATTCATCGGGTTTTCGTTCGGCCATGCCCCCCGATTTCTTTCGCGTGCATGCCGGCGCCGATCGCGTGCGATGGATTTCATAGGGTGTGAGGTCACGTCACTTTATACAAGTATACCTCACAACTGCAATGGTGTTAACCCCTTAACGCTCTGCGTCGTAGCTCTACAGCGCAGAGGTGCAGGGAATGTATGAAGAGGGCTCACGGGCTGAATCCTCTTCATACAATGGTGGGGGTTGTTGCATATTGCAGAAAACCCCCACCGCTAAAAACCGAGGTCGGTGCTTGCACCGATCGCGGCTATTAACCCATCCGTTGCCACCGGCAAAGTCACCGGTGGCACTTAAAAGACGGCGGCGATCGGTTGCCATGGTAGACTCGGGTCTTCTTGACCCAAGGCTAAATGGCTTCTGCAGATTCGTTACAATGAGCCAGTGGCTCATTGTAACGAATCACATGCAAAAATGCCATATATTGCAATACAGAAGTATTGCACTATATGGTAGGAGCGATCTGACCATCTAGGGTTAATGTACCCAAGAGGGTCTAAGAAATAGTGAAAAAAAAGTCGAAAAAAAGAAAAAAAAATTAATAAAATATAAAAAATTCAAATCACCTGCCTTTTACTAGAACTGATAAAAAACATAATAAACAGTAAAAATCACAAAAATGGCCGATCTATCAAAATATAAAAACGGTTACGGCTGGCGGAGACCTCCGAGATGGGAAATGGCGCCCAAATGTCCGAAATGCGACTTTTACACCTTTTTACATCACATAAAAAATTGAATAAAAAGTGATCAAAATGTCGCAGAAAAAACGTCGGCTCATTTCGCAAAAAATGACCCCTCACACAGCTGCATGCACCGAAATATGAAAAACTTATTAGCGTCAGAAGATGGCAAAAGATGTTTTTTCTTTTTTGTACACATTCGTTTAATTTTTGAAAATGTATTAACGCACAATAAAACCTGTATAAATCTGGTATCACCGCGATCGCACTGAACCAAAGAATAAAGTAGACGTGTTATTTGGAGCGCAGAGTCAAAGCTGTAAAAACACAAGTTTTTTTTTTCAAATTTTCCACATTTGGATTTTTTTACAGCTTCGCAGTACACGGCATGTTAAAATAAATAACATTACGGGAAAGTAAAATTTGTTACGCACAAAATAAGCCTCACAGAGGTCTGTACACATAAAAATGAAAAAGTTATGGAGAGTGAGAAATGAGCGAAAAAACCCTGCGTCCTTAAGGGGATAAATATTATGTATCACAATATTCATTATTTTTAGACCATGAAGAGTTAAGTAATAGCACAATCTATATCAGCATTGGGGATGAGCTCCTGTACATTACATCCAGCCTAAATATATATGAATACCATATATAGGGACACAGAACGTCCGACACTACAAGACACACCTCTACTAGGACTATATATGACAGACAGACAATGTCATGGCGGCTGAGACCGAGAGGCTGGTACGAAAAGGCTGGTACAGAGAGGCTTATATGGAAAGGCTGGTACGGAGAGGCCGGTACAGAGAGGCTGGTACAGAGAGGCTGGTACAGAGAGGCTTATATCAGAGGCAGCAGCAGCAGCGGCAGGCTAGAGAATGGCATGGCGACATCAGGGGTGAACCTAACCTTTCTGCTGCCTGAGGCGAGCAATAAAAAGACGCCCCCTCCCCATATATGTAATATATCAAGGAGTTTCAAGACCAGACACAATCATATTGGTTTAATTTGAAAATAAAGCAATGCAAAATACATAGAGCATACCACCGTGTACTATATAATAATCACAGCGAGCTACCACAAAGAACAAAATACATACAACAATCCACCAATATAAAATCAATCCATCATGCCACCATATATTATAAAATACATCCGGTGCCCCCCCATGTAATATATAATAGGTCCATTGTGCCGCCATATACCATATAATACATACAGCATGCCACCATATATTATAAAATACATCCGGTGCCCCCCCATGTAATATATAAAAGGTCCAGTGTGCCGCCATATACCATATAATACATACAGCATGCCACCATATATTATAAAAAAAAACATTGGGTGCCCCCCCCCATGTAATATATAATAGGTCCAGTGTGCCGCCATATACCATATAATACATACAGTGTGCCGCCTAATCCTATCCTGTGTGATACTGCTGAGCTGTGTATCTAATCCTATCCTGTGTGATACTGCTGAGCTGTGTATCTAATCCTCTCGTGTGATACTGCTGAGCTGTGTATCTAATCCTCTCCTGTGTGATACTACTGAGCTGTGTATCTAATCCACTCCTGTGTGATACTGCTGAGCTGTGTATCTAATCCTGTCCTGTGTGATACTACAGAGCTGTGTATCTAATCCTATCCTGTGTGATACTGCTGATCTGTGTATCTAATCCTATCCTGTGTGATACATCTAGACAGATAGAGACCTTGTATATGTGAGCAGCACTCCATGATGAATGATAACACGGTGCAGTCTAGAGCCGACAAGGAAACACCAGAAAGGTCCAATGTTCTGTGTGACTGTAACAATTCCTGCACCAGAACCTTATTCCGGGTCTCAAACAGATAGAAGAACGTCCTGAGAAGTCGCTCCTTGTAATTCAGCCTCCGTCCTCCTCCTGTAATGAAGTTCCTCAGCCAAGTGATGACGTCTCTGGAGGCCTGAGCTGCTGGTGTGTCCAGGTATCCGGTTAGTAGTGACCTGGTGGTGGCATCTGATAGACCACACAGGAAGCGGAGGAACATCTCACCTCGTCCATCAGGATAGGATTTGGCTTTCTCTAGTGATTTCTGTAACTTCTTAGGAGAATAATCGGCATAATGCACAAAGGCAGAGAAGAATTCCTGGACAGTGAGATGTAAGAAGGAATAGGACACAGGTTCCTCCGATTCCATCAGGAAACTTGATAAGAGCTTTGACTTATTGTCCACCTGGAAAGACTCCAGATCCCGACCATCAAATATAATTAGGTGATTCATGACCCCATGTTCTGCCATCCATCCCATGGACTGCAGGAGCTTCTGGGCGCCACTTTTCTCCCCTAAAGTGATGAGTGGAGACAATGATGAGGGTCACATAACGTGTGCAGAAGGGAAAACTCTCCTCCTCCTGGTTACATCTCGGAGGTTTGTTCTCTATCAGTTTCTCCGTTTTCTCATATAAATGTTTCTTGTGATGGTTCTGGATTTCTATGGAAAATACAGAAAATAAAAGTGAAGATAAGAGGCTGAGACAAGACACAATCTTTAGTAGGAGAAATGTACAGATAGAAGAGGTTATAGATCAGATATTGTAGATGCCATAGATCAGGTGTAATGGAAAGATGGAGACGTGTCATGTGGCTCTGAAATAACACAAATGCTGTGATGGGGACTTGAAGGTCGTATTCTTGGGACCAGGACTGTAATTAGGCAGAGCAAATTAGCACCTGCTACTTCCGTGAACATTACCTGATGCTCCCAGAACACCCTGCTTAGCTACAATGGTACAGGCTCAGACTGGTCCAGTGGTGCACCCGTGAATCTCCTGGGGGGTCCAACAACTGTGCCAACACAGTCACATATTGCAACTAGTATAAAATTGTATACTTAATGGGGCACCAAGGGTCCGAATCACGTTTTTTCGCCGGGTTTTCCGAATTTTATCATTTTGCGCCGAATTGCCCAGGGTTTTTGGCGCTCGCAATCGGATTGTGTTGCATCAGCGCCGGTTTGCATGCAACTAAAAACGGGGGTCGTGGCCTTCGGAAAACCCGACGGATTCGGAAAAATCGTGCTATTTAGGAATAGGATGGTGAACTCCGGCCGACCTCGGCGCAGCAGCGACACCTAGTGGACATCGGGCGCACGACTTTAGTGAATCGCCGTAGACCCGATTCCACGTCGGAGAATGCGCCGGGTAAGTAAATGTCTTGAAGCACATTGGGGCACATTTACTAAGAGCAGTGCAGTGTGTACTATGTGCAGTGTCCTGTGTTTAGTGCAGGGGGCGCCAGATTCAAGATTTCTGGCACCTATTCTTCATAATTCTGGCTCCCCCTGCACTGCTCCAACAGGGTGCACCTTTTTTTGGTGCCCGTTTAACATGGGGCATGCGCGCACTTCTGTCAGACTTCCATGTTAAATGTGGTTCACGGTCCGACTGAGCCCCCGTGTTGCGTCGGGGATAGTGCAGCCGCGCCACAAATGTGTCTTGAACATTTCTTAATTACCTTATGAAAAAGAAAAAGAACAGAGTACTGAGTGGTCACTGCTCCTGCCTGTGAGTATCTGTGTAGGCTTTTCTGAACTGTGTCACGCTCAAGGCCTTCATCTGGCTGACTGTGTTTTTTTCTTGATTTTGAAATGGACATTACCGTGCAAGCAGGAAAGAATATTGCAAATTCCGACAGAAAACTGGTGCAGGGGCTTTAGTATCTGACCAATGACTGAAGTGCGAATATATATAACATACAATCAGACAAACATTAAAATCAATTTGTAAATTGTTACTAATGAGGGCAGAAGGTCTCTGGAGGTGTGTTACCCTTCTACAGTTTCTCACAAGAGTGGATTTAGTGGACCAACAGCCAGAGATGTTCTGTAGGAAAGGAAGAGAATACGAGTTTTCCTCACAGCAGGTGGTGTCCAACGCAGTTCAGTTCATGGCCTCAAAGGGGGCGTCACAAGGTCAGGACGCCACTGAGGAGACCCACCCCCGAGACAACTTGCCTCTTGCCTCTGTTCGCCTACATTAGCCCATATATCTCCTGCCTGTGCAACAACACAGAGGTGCCCGTGTAGCAATAGTGCCAGTCACTGGGCGGCTGCCCTGCCCTGCTGGTCCACGCCATAGAGATAAAATTATCCTTTATTCCCTCCACCACTAGAGCTCATGATTTAAGAGAATGCACAATCTGAGGAGGCCCGAGGAGGCAAGAAAGTCACCATGGAGCGGGGGCAACAAGGGAACCTTAAGGTAAATGTCGTCTCCCGTCTTTCCGTAATTTTTAATCCTGAGAGTCCTTCTGGACATAATGGGTAATCCAAGCTTCGATGCAACGCAGTGTGGGGGTGGGGCCTGTATCCGTCTAGTGAAGAAGGGGGTCGGGTAGGGGGCGCGTCTGACTATGTGGGAGTGGGGTTGTAGGAATTGAGATGAAGGGGGTTGGGCTATCCCTTCGGACCCGCTGGGGTAAATTATTTTCTTGTCTCTGAGGTGCGGGGGGGGAGCGATGTGTGTGGGTGTTGGGGAAATGGGGGCGAGAACTGCCCCTTCCGGGGGGGGAGTCATCCGTTCTTCTCCACATAAGAATCGTTTATATTCGAAAACGCGTTAGTTCACAACCTGTTTTTACTCCGGACGAAATACCATATTTTTAACTTGTCACGAAACTAAAGGTGTTTTGTACCAGTATAGAGGGTTACAACTAACAAAAAAGGCGCTTGATGAACAAGCGTCTACTAGACTTTAGGCGGTTGGGCATTTTAACTCGGGATGGACAGTACACCTGAGGCAAAACGTATGTTTTACTTAAAATGTCGGCTGGGGTCGGGGGGCGGTGCCAACATTGACCTGTGTGGGGGAGTGCGCCAACAAAAGAAAGGGGGCAGGACCGCCTAAAGAAGACTAGGGCTGATGGACCGTGGGGGCTCAGGGGACTGGGGGGGTAAAAGGCCAGAGGACCACCCACCCCCCCCGACCCACACCACACCCACCCGTTCTCGCCATAGTCCCTTCGGCTGTCCGAACTATGGCTGCATACCAGGGGCGCATGACCTCGGCGCCCCTGGTCCGACTAACCACGGAACGACTATGGCTGGATACGCAAGCCAGACACCACGTCCCCCGAATCCCTTAGGTCCGGACAATTGCTGATACCCATACCCCCCCTTTTCCTGACAATGGCTTATCCCCAGACCCTTCGGCACCAGACGATGGCTGATACCCCAGGAAACCCCCTCAGACCGGACAAATGCTGATGCACCAGCCCCTCGGGACCAGGACTATGGCTGAATGCCCAGCCCCTCGGAGTCTGACGCGCTTTAGCTGATGTGCCCCGCCCCTCCGGACCGATGCATCATCTCGGACCCGCATGCAGCCCCAGCCCCCTGGGACGCCGGACTATTGGCTGATCCCTTAGCCCCTCGGACCAGACTATGCTAGCCCCAGCCCACGCTATGCTTGACTCCGCCTGACAGACTTATGGCTGATGCCCCAGCCCTCGACCCGAATATGGACTGATGCCCCACCCCTGGACCATACTATGGCTGATCCGCCCCGAGACCACAGCTATTCCCGTACCAGACTATGGTGTGACCCACTCGGAATTGGGCACCAAGCCCCTCGGACCAGACTATGGGCTATGGCCCAGCCCCTCGGACCAGAACTATGCTGATGCCCATCAGCCCTCGGACCAACTATGGACTGATGCCCCCAGCCCCTCGGACCAGACATGCGATTGCCCCAGACCTCGGACCAGGACATGGCTGATGCCCCAACCCTCGGACCAGACTATGTGCTATGGCCCAGACCTCGGACCAGACTAGTGCCGATTGCCCCAGACCCTCTGACCACTATGGTCAGTACAGCCTGTGCTACATGCTTTGATATACAGCCAACCATACTGGGTGTAGCAATCTGTTACTGTTTGAGTGGTGTCAGGCTATTGTTTCATGAAGAAGTAGCTGAGGAATGGAGAAGGATACCAATTAGTCCAAGTCTATTTCCATCAATGCTCTCTACAAGTGGACAATTTAAACTCTGAAAATAGATAAACTTGAGTCCTCTCCCTCATTAATTTTTCTAGACATTTAGGTTATTGATGTTCATGTATAATGCTGGTGGTTTTCTTCTGTGGTCTCCGGTAAGCTGAGTCCCTCGAACACACTTTATCGTTGTATCCGCCACCTCGTTGCTGTAACTGGATGACTTTTCCAGCTTATGAGCTCAACCAATCTTCAAGACTTTCTTATACAAGTGAGCGTAAGGCAGCGTTTCCAACTCGCAATAATAATGAAAAATAATTGAAAATCCGATTTGTCCATAAAATGGGCTTTGTGTGCGCCTTTCTTGTAGGTTGGAGCTTGTCCTCTGAACTTTTAATTTGATCGCTGTGATCGTGCAGGGGACAGCCTGTACGCATGCGCGAAAATTTCCGCAGTCTGACTGTATTGTGGGGTACAGGGAGGAGGATGTGCAGTCTGATCCCTATTTAGTTTGAATATTTGTGATGAACTATCCTGAAGGTAGCATAAGCCTGGAAAATCCATACAAAAAAGTATGGGGCCCAGTACTGATCAGGACCTCCCCTGCGTCCCCTGCTGATCTGTTTCCTCAGTCAGTACTATAACTGTATATAATGTGTCACTTACCTTCACGATTGGCGGGTAGGTTGCGTGTCCTTCTTCATCCTAGTATTTCCCCCCGGATATCCATCCTCTCGTTTTGATAATGTGAGCTGGGTATCTAATCCTTCTCTCCTGTGTGTGATTACTACAGAGCTTGTGTATCTAACCTGTCCTTTTTTGTGATTAATGACAGAGCTGTGTATCTAATCATATCCATGTGTGTGTGAACGCTTGTTGAGATGTGTATCTAATCCTATCCTGTGTGATACTGCTGAGCTGTTGTATCTAATCATCTCGTTGTGATAATTGCTGTCTGTGTATCTAATCGTTCTCTGTGTGATAACAGAGCTGTGTATCTAATCCTGTTCCTGTGGATACTACAGAGATGTGTATCTAATCCATCCTGTGTGATACTGATGAGATGTGTATCTAATCCTACCTGTGTGATACTGCACTGAGCTGTTTGTATATAATCGCTCGTTGTGATACTGCCTTGAGCTGGGTATCTAATCCTATCCTGTGTGATGAATGGAGAGCTGGTGTATCTAATCCTCGTCCTGTCTGTTGATACTGCCGAGCTGTGTATCTAACCTCTCCAGTGTGATACTGATGAGCTGTTAGATTGTATATTAATCCTTGTCTGGGTGAGACTACAGAAGCTGTTGTGTGTATCTAATCCTCTCGTTGTGAGGGTGATACTGCTGATTCTGTGTATCTAAAATCTGTCCTGATGTGATACTGCCTGAGCTGTGTATCTCATCCACTCCTGTGTGAACTGCTGAGTTGGTTGATATATATCCTGGTCCGTGTGATACTACGAGAGTGTATCTATCCTCTCCTGTGTGATACTGCTGATCTGGTTATCTAATCCTTATCCTGTGTGATAGCGAGCTGTGATCTAATCCTATCCTGTGTGATACTGGAGAGCTGTGTATCTAATCCTCTCAGGTGTGATACTGCTGCTCCTGTGTGATACTGCTGAGCGGTGTATCTATGCGATGTGTCGATTACTGCGAGCTGTGTATCTAATCCTAATCCTGTGTGATACGCCTGAGCTGGGTATAGAATCCTATCCTGTGTGTGATACTGCGAGAGCGGTGATCGAAATAATATTCCTGTGTTATACTGCTGAGCTGCGTATCTAATCCTATCCGGTGTGATACTGCTGGCTGTGGGATCTAATCCTATCCTGTGTGATTACGGAAGTGAGAGCGGTGTGGTATCTAATTCCTTCTCCTGTTTGTGTGTGATTATGCTACCTGAGCTGTTTGTTTATGTATCTAATACTATCTCAGGTGTGATACTGTGACTGTGTATATATCCTGTCCTGTTGTCCGATTACTACAGAGCTCTTTGGGTACTAATTCCTTTCGATCCGTGTTGATATGTGATCTGTGTAATCTAATCCTTCTGTGTGATAATACAGAGCTTGGTGTATCTAATCCTGTGCTGGGTGAATACTACTGAGCTGATGATCTAATCACTCCGGTGTGGACTGATGAGCTGGTGTACTAATCCCTCTGCTGTGTGATTGATACTAGCTGAGCTACGCGTATATGAATCTGTGTGATACTGCCGAGCGTGATCTAATCCTGCTGTTGATACCTCCCTCAACCACTCCTCTTATTCTTACGGTTGGCCCATAATCATAATTCATAATTAATCTCCAGCCACGTCCTGCTGTCCGTGGCTCGGTATTGGCTTCTTTAAATAAGGATAATTTCCGGACCTGAGATACCACGTGTCTGTCTAGCTAACTCACCTGGCTTGGTTCCTGACGTGACCTCGTGTCCTGCTGGAAGCTCTGTCCCGTTACAAAGGTTGGGGACTTAGAGTAAGTACAGGATATAATGAAGATTCTCCTGGGTAATAGACAATTTGTATCTAATTCCTTCCTGTGTGATATACTGCTGAGCCGTTTTCTTTTGTTGTATCTAATCCTCTCTGTGTGATTACTGGTGAGCTGTGTATCAATGATACCCTGTTGTGTTTGATGTACGCCTTGAGCAGTGTGTTGTATTCTAATCCTCACTGTGTGAACGCTGAGTTGTATTGCTAATCCCTCCTGTGTGTGATATGCTGAGCTGTGTATCTAATCCGGTCCTGTGTGATACTGCTGAGTGGGTATCGAATCATCTTGTGATACTGTGAGATGGTATCTAATCCTATCCTGATGTGATACTCTGAGATGTGTATCTAATTACTCTCCTGGTGATACTGCTGAGCTGTGTATCTAATCCTTCTTCATGTGTGATCTGCATGAAAGTGTGTATCTAATGCCTATCCTGCTGTGTGATTACTGCTGAGCCGTGTATATTCTAAGATCTCTGTGTTGCTACTGCCTGAGCTGTGTATCAATCCTAGTCCTGTGTGAGGCTTGAGCGGTGCTATCTATCCTCTCCTGTGTGATACTGCTGAGCTGGTGTATCTAATCATCTCCTGGTGTACTGCCTGCTGCTAAGTGTGTATCTTAATCCTCTCCTGGGTGATATGCTGAGATGTGTGATCTAAATCCTATCCTGTGATGATACTGCTGAGATGTGATCTAATCATCCCCTGTGTGATATGCTGAGGCTGGTATCTAATCCTATCCTGGTGGTGATACTTGCTGAGCTGCGTATCTAATCCTCCCCTGTGTGATAACTGCTGACTGTGTATCTAATACTATCCTGTGTGATACTGCCTGAGCTGTGATCTAATTCCTGTCCTGTGTGTTTTTGTACACAGAGCTGTGTATCTAATCCTCTCCTGTGTGATTATGCTGAGCTGTTGTATCTAATCCTATCCGTTTGATAATGACTGAGATGGTGTATTAATCCTCTCGTGTGATAATGCTGATTGGTATCTTAATCTCTCCTGTCCCTGTGATACTGCTGAGCTGAGGGATGGCGGTGTTGTGTCAAATCCTCTCCTGTGTGATAACTGCGTGATCTGTGGTATTCTAATCCTATCCGTGTGATACTGCTGAGCTGTGTATATCTAATCCCACTTCTTTTTTTTTTTCCCTGATTGTGATACTACAGAGCTGTGTTTTATCTATCCACTCCTGTGTGATAATGCTAGAGCTTTGTATCTGATCCTACCTGTGTGATACTAAGAGCTGGGGGTATTTAATCCTACCTGATTGAGAACTGGCTGAGCTGTGTATCTAATCATAATCCTGTGGGAGATACAACAGAGCCGTGTTGTATCTGTAATCCTCTCCTGTGTGATAGCGCTGAGCTGTGTTCTAATCCTATCCGTGTGATACTGCTGAGCTGTTTATTAATCCTCTCCGTGTTGATTACTGCTGAGCTGCTTTGTTTAAAATCTAATCCTCTCAGTGTGATACTGCTGAGCTTGGGTGATCTAATCCCTCCTGGTGATAATGCTGAGTGTGATCTAATCCTCTCATGTGTGATTACTGCTGAGCTGTGTATCTAATTCCTGTCCTGTGTGATACTACAGAGCTGTGTATCTAATCCTCTCTGTTGTGATTACTGCTTGAGCCGTGTTTGTTTGTATCTAATCCTCTACTGTGTGATACTGTGAGCTGTGATCTAATCCTCGCTGTGTGATCTGCCTGAGTGGTATCTAATCCTCTCTGGTGATACTGCCTGCTAAGCTGTGTAATCTAATTCCTCTCTGTGTGATACTGCTGAGCTGTGTATTAATCTAGCCTGGCGTGATAATGCTGAGCTGTGTATCTAATCATCCCCTGTGTGATACTTGCCCTGAGCTGTGTATCTAATCCTATACTGTGTGATACTGCTGAGCTGCGTAATCTAACCTCCCCCTGTGAGATTAACTGCTGAGCTGATGTAATCTAATACTCTCCTGTGTGATACTGCCATGGCTGTTGTATCTAATCCTGTTCCTGTGTAGATACTACAGAGCTTGTGTATCAAATCCTCTCCTGTGGATACTGCCTGAGCTGTGTAATCTAATCATATCCTGTGTGTGATTACTTGCTGATGTGTATATAATCCTCTCGTGTGATACTGCGATCTGTGTATCTAATTCCTCTCGGTTGTGATACTGCTGAGCTGTGTGTCTAATCCTCTCATGTGTGATACTGCTGATTGTGTATCTAATCCTAGCCTGTTGTGGATATGCTGAGCTGCTGTATCTAATCCTATACTGTGTGATACTTACAGAGCTGTGTATCTGAAATTTTTTTGTCCCTATCCTGTGTGATACTGCTGAGCTGCTGTATATAAATCCCTATCCTGTGTGATACTACAGAGCTGTGTATTAATCCTATCCTGTGTGTGTGATACTGCTGAGCGGTGTATCTAATCCGATACTGTGGATACTACAGAGCGTGTATCTAAGTCCTATCCTGGTGATACTGTGAGATGGGTGTATTCTAATTCTATCCTGTGTGATAATACTGAGCTGTGTATCTAATCCTATCCTGTGTGATACTGCTGAGCCGTGTATCTAATTCCTCTATGTGTGATAATGTGAGCTGTGGATCTAATCCGTTCCCTGTGTGATACTACAGAGCTGGTGTAATCTAATCTATCCTGTGTGATAATGCTGAAGCTGTGTATCTAACCATTCCGTGTGTACTGCTAGCTGTGTATCTAAATCCTATCCTGTGTGATACGCCTGAGCTGTTGTATCTATCCCTATCCTGTGTGGATACTGGAGAGCTGTGTACTAATCCTATCCTGTGTGCTACTGCCGAGCTGTGTATATAATCCTTATCTGTGTTGATACTGCTTGCATTGTGTATCGAATCGTTCTGTGTGATACTGCTGAGCTGGGTGTATTATCCTATCATGTGTGATACTGATGAGCTGTGTATTAGATCCTGTCCTGGGATGATACTACAGAGCTTGTATCATAATCCTATCCTGTGTGATACTGCTGTGATCTGTGTATCTAATCCTCTCTGTGTGATTACTACAGAGCGTGTATCTATCTTGTCCTGTGTGATACTACCTGACTGTGTATCTAATCCACTCCTGTGACGTGATACTGCTGAGCTGTGTATCTAATCCTCTCATGTGTGATACTGCTGAGCTGTGTATCTAATCCTGTCCGTGTGTGATATACCGAGCTGTGTGGTTTGTGTATTAATCCTATCCTGTGTGAACTGCTGAGCTGGTATCTAATCCTGTCCTGTGTGATTACTGCTGATGTTTTGTATCTAATCCTCTCGTGTGATACTGCTGAGCAAACGTGTATCTAATCCTCTCGTGTGATATTGCTGAGCTGTGTTCATAATCTATCCTGTGTGATACTGATGGCTGTGTATCAATACTCTCCTGTTGGTGATACTGCTGAGCTGTGTTCTAATCCTCCCTGTGTGATATACAGAGCTGTTGTATCTAATCCTCTCCTGTGTGATGATACTGGTGAGCTGTCGACTATCTAATCCTATCCGGTGGATACTCTGAGTGTGTATCTAATCATCCTGTTGTGATAATGCTGAGTGTGTATCTAATCCTCTCCTGGTGCTATGCTGAGCAGCGTATCTAATCCTCTCATGTGTGATACTGCTGAGCTGTTTTGATTCTAACCTGTCCTGTGTGATACTAAGGTGTGTATCTAATCCTATCCTGGGTGATAATGCTGAGCTGTGTATCTATCCATCTGTGTGAGTACGCTGATCTGTGTATTAATCCTCGTGGTGATACTGCTGATCTGTGCATGTATCATCGTCTCCTGGTGGATACTACAGAGCTGTGTATCTACTCCTGTCCGGATGTGATACTACAGAGCTGTGTATCTAATCCTATCCTGTGTGATACGCTGAGATGTGTATCTAATCTATTCCTGTGTTTGAATACTGCTGAGCTGTGTATTCGATCAATCTCGTGTGGAACTGTCTGATCTGGTACTAATCGTCTCCTGTGTGATATCTACAGAAGCGTGTATCATAACCTGTCCACTGTGTGATACTACAGAGCGTGGAGTCTAATCCTAGTCCTGGGTGAGATACTGCTGAGATGTGTATCTAATCCTATCCTGTGTGATATGCTGAGCTTGTGTATCTGTAATCCTCTGTGTGATACGGCTGAGCTGTTGTATCTAATCCTATCCTGTGTGATACTGGAGAGCGTGTATTAATCCTCTCCTGTGTGATAATGCTGAGCTGTTGTATCTAATCCTAATACTGTGTTGATACTGCCTGAGCTGGTATCTAATCCTTATCATCCGTGTGTCTGCGAGCGTGTATCTATCCTATCATGTTGTGGATACTGTGAGCTGTGTATCTAATCCTCTCACCGTGTGATGATCTCCAGAGCTGTGATCTAATCCTGTCCTGTGTGATTTGTTTGTTTTAAACGACTGAGCTGTGTATCTAATCCACTCCTGTGTGATACTGCTGAGCTGTGTATCTATCCTGTCCTGTGTGATACTAGAGCTGGATCTATCCTATCCTGTGTGATACTGCTGAGCGTGTATCTAATCCTATCCTGTGTGATAATGACCTGAGCTGGGTATCTCATTTCTATCTGTGTGATACTGCTGAGCGTTGTATCTAATCCTCTCATGTGTGAATACTGCTGAGCTTGTATATAACTCTCTGTGTGATACTGCTGAGCTGTGTATCTAATCCTCTCCTGTGTGATACTGCTGAGCTGTGGTGTCTCTAATCCTCCCCTGTGCGATACTTGAGCTGTGTATCTATCTCTCCGTGTGATACTGTGAGGCTGTGTATCCTAATCCTCTCGTGTGATAATGCTGATCTGTGTAATCTAATCGTCTCCTTGTGATACTACAGAGCTGGTATCTAATCCTATCTGTGTGATACTGCATGGCTGCGTATCTAATCCTCTCCTGTGTGATTACTACTGAGCTGTGTATCTAATCATATCCTGTGTGATACTGCGAGCTGGTATTCTAATCCGTCATGGTGTTGATACTACAGAGCTGTGTATCCAATCCTATCTGTGTGGATACTGACTGAGCGCGTATAGTAGATCCTCTCCTGTGTAGATACTACTGAGCTGTTGTATCTAATCTATCTGTGGATAATGACCTGAGCTGGTTGCTATCTAATCCTCTCATTGTGTGGATAATGCGCCTGAGAAGGGGTACTAATCATTCTGTGTGCTACTGCTGAGTTGTGATCTAATCCTCCCCCTGTGGGATACTCAGAGCTGTGTATCTAATCCTCTCGTGTGATCTGGTGAGCTGTGTATCTAATCCTATATAACTGTGTGATACTGCTGAGCTGTGTATCTAATCCTCTCCTGTATTGTGATATGCCAGAGTGTGTATCAGTAATCTCTCCGGTGTGGACGCTTGAGCAGTTGTATCTAATCCTCTCATGTGTGATAATGCGGAGCTGTGTATCTAATCCTGTCCTGTGGATATACAGAGCTGTGTATCTATAACTCCTATCTGGGATACTGCTGCGCTGTGATATGTATCTAATCCTATCTGTGGATACTGCTGAGCCTGGTATCTGAATCCTCTCGTGTGATAATGCATGATCTGTGTTATCTAAATCGGCTCTCCTGTGTGATACTACAGAGCTGTGTACATAATCCTGTGTCATAGTGTGATACATAAGAGCTGGGTACTAATCCTATCCTGGTTGTGATTAATGCTGTAGATTTGCTGAGATGTTACGACTCCCTATCCTGGTGATTTACTGCTGAGGGTGTATCTAATCATATCGTGTGATACTGCTGAGCTGTGTATCTAATCATGTCCTGTGTGTACTACAGAGCTGTTGTATCTAATCCTTTCCTGTGTGATGACTGTGAGATGTTGTATCTAATCCTATCCTGTGTGATACTGCTGAGCTGTGTATCTAATCGCTCTCGTTCGGGTGATACTGCTGAGCTGGGTATCTTATCCTGCTCCTGTGTGATACGACTGCTGAAGCTGTGTATCTAATCCTCTCGTGTTGTGATACGCGATCTGTGTATCTAATCCTGCCCTGTGTGATAATACCGAGCTGTGTATCTATCCTCTCCGTGTGATACTTACAGAGCTTTGTATCTAATCCTATCTGTGTGATACTGCTGAGCTGTGTATCTAATCCTCTCTGTGTGAACTACGAGAGTGTATCTCGATCCTATCCTGTGTGATACTGATGAGCTGGGTATATGATCCTTCTCCGTATAATATACTGAGAGAGCTGTGGTATCTAATCCTCTCCTGTGTGATACTGCTGCTGAGCTGTGGATCTTAGAATCCTCTCAGGGTGATACTGCGAGCTGTTTGTATCTAAGCCGAATCTGGTGTGATACTGCTGAGATGTTACTAATCCTCTCGTGTGATCTGCTGATCTGGGTATCTAATCCTCTTCTGTGTGTTACTGCTGAGCTGTGTATCTAATCCAATCCTGTGTGATAACTGCTGAGTGTGTTTATCTAATCCTGTCCTGTGTGATACTACGAGCTGGTATCTAATCCTATCCGTGTGTGTGTGATACTGCTGAGCGTGTATCTACATCCTCTCCTGGTGATACTGCTGAGCTGAGTTATCTAATCCTCCGTGTGATACTGATGATCTGTAGGATCTAATCCTCGCCCTGTGTGATTTACTGCTGAGCCACTGTGTATCTAATCCTCTCATGGTGATATTGCTGAGCTGTGTATCTAATCCTTATCCTGTGTTGATACTGCTGAGCTGTTGTATCAATCCTCTCCTGTGTGGATACTGCTGAGCTGTGTATCTATCCTCCCCTGTGTGATACTACAACGCAGCTGTTTGTATCGATCCTCGCCGGTGTGTTACTGGTGCGCTGTGTATCTACTCCTCCCTGTGTGATACGCTGAAAGCTGGTATATAATCCTATCCTGTGTGATACTTGCTGGCCGTGTATCTGTAATCCTCTCCTGTGTAATAATGCTGAGCTGGTATCTAATTCCTATCCTGTGTGATACTGTGAGCTGTGTATCTAATCCTATCCTGTGGTGATACTGCTGGCTGTGTATCTAATTCCTCTCGTGTCATAGGCCTGAGTGGTATCTAATCCTCTCCTTGTGATTACTACTGAGCTGTGTATCTAATCCACTCCGGGTGAACTGCTGATGTAGCTGTGATATCTAATCTTGCCCTGTGTGATACTACAGAAGCTGGTGGATAAGCAATCCTCTCTGTGTGGGAACCTGCTGAGCGGTGTATCTAATCCTTCCTGTTGTAGATTACTGACTGCTGAGCTGTGTATCTAATCGTCTCTGTGATACGCTGAGCGTGTATCTACTCCTCTCAGGTGTGATAATGCTGTAGTGTGATCAAATCCTGTCCTGTGTGATACTACGAGATGTTGTATCTAATCTATACCCATGTGTTGCTACTGCGAGATGTGATCTAATCCTACCTGTGTGATACTGCTGAGCTGTGTTATCTAATCCTCTCCTGTGTATGATACTGCTGAGCTGTGTATCTAATCCTCTCCTGGGTGATACAATGAGCTGTGTATCTTAATCGCTATACTGTGTGATACTGACTGCGCTGTGTACTCTAATCCTCTCCTGTGTGATACATGGAGAGCTGGTATCTATCCTCTCCTGTGTGATATGGAGAGCTGTGTATCTCATCCTCTCACTGTGTGATACTGCGGGAGCTGTGTATTCTAATCCTATCCTGTGTGATAACTGCTGAGCTGTGATTAATACCTCTAGTGTGTACTGCTGATCTGTGTATCTAATCCCTCTCCTGTGTGATCTGCTGAGCTGGGTGTATCTATCCTCCTGGTGGATACTGCTGAGTTGGTATCTAATCCTGTCCTGTGTGATACTACAGAGATGTGTATCTAATCTATCCTGCCGTGATACTGCTGAGCTGTGTAATCTAAGCCTATCCTGTGTGATACTGCGAGCTGTGTATCTAATCTCTCCTGTTGTGATACTGCTGAGCTGTGTTATTCTAACTCCTCCATTGTGTGATAATGCTGAGGGGGCGTGTCTCTACTCCTGTCCTGTGTGATACTAAGAGCTGGGTATCTAATCTATCCTGTGGTCATATGGTGAAAGATGTGTATCTAATTCCTATCGTGTGATACTGCCTGAGTGGTATCTAATCCTCTCGCTGTGATACTGCTGATCTGTGTATCTCATCCTTTCTCATGTGTGATACTACGAGCTGTGTATGTCTAAATCGTCCTGTGTGATATACAGAGCTGTGTATCTAATCCTATCCTGTGTGATACTTGGCTGAGCTGTGTATTAAACCTCTCCTGGGTGATACATGCTGAGTGTGATCTAATCCTATCTGTGTGATACCTGCACTGAGGTGTGTATCTAATTCCTGTGCACTGGTGATACTGCTTGAGCCACTGTGTATCTATATCCTCTCCGGTGTGATACTGCGAGCCACTGTGTATCTAATCCGCTGTCTGTGTGATATTGGAAGCTGTGGATCTATCCTATCCTGTGTCGATACTGCTGAGCTGTGTATCTTAATCTCTCCCCTGTGTGATACTGCTGAGCGTGTATCTTATCCTAATCCTGTGTGATACTGCTGAGCGTGATGTATCTAATCTCCCCTGTGTGATCCTGATGTGTGTGTATCTAATCCTATCCGGTGTGATACTACAGAGCTGTGATCTAATCTATCCTGTGTGATACTGCGGAGCTGTGTAGCTAATCCTATCCTGTGTTGATACTGCTGAGCTGTGTATATATTCCTATCCTGTGTGAGCAGATACTGCTGAGCCTGTTGTATTTAATCCTTCTCGTGTCATACTGCGGAGCTGGGTATCTATCCTCTCTGTGATGATACTACTGAGCTAGTGATCAAATCCACTCCGTGTGATACTGATGGAGCTGTTGTATCTAATCTTGCCCTGTGTGATACTACAGAGCGTGTATCTAAATCCTGTATCCTGTGTGTATACTGGAGAGGTTGTGTATCTAATCCTCTCCTGTATGTGAACTGAGTGAGCTCGTTATCTAATCCTCTACTGTGTGATACTGACTGCTGAGCTGTGTATGTTCTAATCATCTCCTCTGTGATACTGCTTGAGCTGTGTATATAATCCTCTCATGTGTGATTACTGAATGAGCGCTGTATCTAAGTACCTGTCTGTGTGATACTACAGAGCTGTGGATCTAATCCATCCTGTGTGATACTGCTGGAGCGGGTATCTTCATCCTATCACTGTGTGTACTGCTTGATTGTGATCTAATCCCTCCTGTGTGATACTACAGATGCTGTGTATCAATCTATCCGGTGATACTGGCTGAGCTGGGTATCTAATCCTCTCCTGTGTGATACTGCCAGAGCTGTGTATCTAATCCTCCTGTGTGATAATGCTGAGACTTAGTTAGCTCATCCTCTCTATGTTGTGATACTACAGAGCTGTGTATCTAATACCTATCTGGTGATACTGGGAGAGCTGTGATCTAATCCTCTTAGCTGGTGTGATACTGCTGCGCTCTGGTATCTAATCTCTCATGTGTGATACTGACTGCTGAGCTGTGTATCTAATTCCTCTCGTTTGATATGCTGATCTGTGTATCGAATTTTTTTCCTCTCCTGTGTGATACTACAGAAGCTGTGTATCTAATCCTGTTTGTGTGATACTACAGAGCTGTGATCTAGTCCTATCATGTGTTATACTGCTGATCGTGTAATCTAATCCTCTCCTGTGTGATACTACAGAGCGGTGTATCTAATCCTCCATGTGTGATACTGATGAGTGCCTTGATCTAATCCTATCCTGTTTGGATACTGGAGGTGTGTATCGAATCCTTCTCCCTGTTGAATTATTGCTGAGCTGTTAATCTAATCCTCTCATGTGTGATTACTGCTGAGCGTGTATCTAATCCTGTCCTGTGTGATAGACGAAGCTGTGTATCTAATCCTATCCTGTGTGATACGGGAGCTGTGTGATCTAATTCCTATCCTAGTGTGATACGCTGAGCTGGGTAATAGTAATCCTTCGTGTGTAGGCTGATCTGCTGTATCAATCCTATCTGTGTGATACTGTCGGAGCTGTGGATCTATCCACTCCTGTGTGATACTGATGAGTTGTGATCTAAACCTGTTCCTGTGTGATATTAACCGAGCAGTGGACTGTATCTATCCTATCCTGGTGATGACTGCTGAGTGTGTATCTAATCCTATCCTGTGTGATACTGCGAGCTGTGTAGCTAATCCTCTCCGTGTGATACGCTGAGCGTGTATCTAATCCTCTCAGTGTGATATGCTGAAGCTGTGTATCTAAACCTTGTCCTGTTGATACTACAGAGTGTGTATCTAATCCTATCCTGTGTATACTGCGAAGGTGTATCAATCCATCCTGTGTGTTACTGCGGAGCTGCGTATCTAATCCTCCGGGTGATACTGCTGATTGCGTATCTAATCCTTCTGTGTGATACACAGAGCTTGTGTACTAATCTGTCCTGTGTGATACTACAGAGTGTGTATCTAATCCTATCCTGTGTGATACTGCTGAGCTGTGTATCTAATCCATATCCTGTGTGATACTGCTGAGATGTGTATCTACATCCTATCCTGTGTGATTACTGCTGCAGCTGATGTATCTAATCCTGTCCTGTGGATAATGCTGATCACGTGTATCTAATCCTCTCCTGTGTGTGATAACTGACTGAGCCACTGGGTATCTAATCCTATTCCTGTGGGATATTGCTGAGCTGTGTATGTCTATCGCATCTGTGTTTGATTACTGCTGATCGATTGATATCTTAATTCCTCTCCTGTGGATACTGATGGTGTGATATAATCCTCCCATGTGTGATACTACAGAGCTGTGAATATAATCTCTCCTGTGTGATACTGGTGAGCTGGTGTATCTAATCCTTCCTTGTGATAATGCTGAGATGTGATCAATCCTATCCTGTGTGCAACTTACAGAGCTGTGTATCGCAATCCTATCCTGTGTGATACTGATGAGCTGGTATTATCCATCCTGTGTAGTATACTGCTGAGCTGTGCAATTCGAATCCTATCCTGTTGTGAACTGCTGAGCTGTGTATACTAATCCTATCCTGTAGGATACTGCTGAGCTGTCGTATATTAATCCTCTCGGGTCCATAGACTGGCGGAGTGTGTATCTATAGTCCTCTCCTGTCGGTGGATACTTACTGAGCTGTGTTATCTAAGCCACTCATGTGTGATCTGACTGAGATGTGTATTAATTCTGCGCCTGGGTGATACAGCTGAGCTGTGTATCTAATCCTATCCCAGTGTGATCTGGAGAGTGTGTATACAATCCTTCTCCTGTGTGATACTGCTGAGCTGTTGTTTGGATATAAATCCTCTCCTGTGTATACGGACTGCGGAGCTGTGTATCTAATCCTCCCTCTGTGGTACTGCGAGTGTGTATACTAATCCCTCTCATGTGTGATAATGGCTGCAGCTGTGTATCGATCTGTCCTGTGATGAACTACAGAGCTGTTGATCTATCCTATCCTGGGTGATACTTGCTGAGCGTGTATTTAATCATATCCTGGTGATACTGCTGAGCAGTATCTAATCCTTCGTGGTGATTACTGCGGATCTGTGTATCACATCCTCTCCTGCTGTGAATACTACAGAGGCGGTGTATCTAATCATGTCCTGTGTGAGACTTACAGAGCTGGGTATCTAATCTATCCTGTGTGAGACTGCGCTGTGTATCTAATCCGTATTCCGGTGTGATACTTCTGAGCTGTGTATCTAATCCTATCCTGTGTGATACTGATGAGCTGTGTACTAATCCTCATCGTGTGATATGTGAGCTGTGTATCCTAATCTCTCTTGTGGAATACTACTGAGCTGTGTATCTATCCCACGTCCTGTGGGATACTGCTGAAGGCTGGTATTAAGCCTGCATGTGTGTACTACAGCAGTGGGTATCTAACTCCTAATCCTGTGTGATACTGCTGATCTGTGTATCTAATCCTATCCTGTGTGACTACATCTAGACAGATAGATGGGACCTGTATATGTGAGCAGCACTCCATGATGAATGATAACACGGTGCAGTCTAGAGCCGACAAGAAACAAGAAAAGGTCCAATGTTCTGTGTGACTGTAAAATTCCCTGCACCAGAACCTTATCTCGTGGTCTCAAACAGATAGAAGAACGTCGAGGAAGTCGCTTGTTTGCACCTCCTCTCCTCTTCCTGTAATGAAGTCCTCAGCCAATAGTGATGACGTCTTGGAGGTCTGAGTGCTGGGTGTCCAGGTATCCGGTTAGTAGTGACTGTGTGGTGGCATCTTGATAGACCACACAGGAAGCGGAGGAACATCTCACCTCGTCCATCAGGATAGGACTTGGCTCTTCTTAGTGATTTCTGTAACTTCTCAGGAGAATAATCGGCATATGCACAAGGCAGAGAAGAATCCTGGACAGTGAGTGTAGAAGGAATAGGACACAGGTTTCCTCGATTCCATCAGGAAACTTGATAAGAGCTTTGACTTATTGTCCATGGAAAGACTCCAGATCCGACCATCAATATAATACGTGTGATTCATGACCCCATGTTCTGCCATCCATCCCATGGACTGCAGGAGCTCTGGGCGCCACTTTTCTCCGGGCTGTGATTGGACAGGATGTTGGCGACAAATATGGCAAAGAGTGGGTCACGGTTCTGGGTAATATGAGGACCTGCTGGTCACTACTTGTGGGTCTGGAAGCTCCTGGATAATACTGTACAGATGATCCAGCAGGTAGGACGGGAGAGGTAACAGAACGTGTACAATGTGTCATTCTGCCTACATAGGTAAAAGCCTTTTCTGCCAGTTCAGGGTCACGGAAGAAATGTCAAAGTAAATCTTTCTTTCTTCTGTGAAGGATCCACTGATTTCTACCATTCGCTGGAAATCCCTACAATCCATTGATGCCAGTCTGGTCGGAGCGATGCGTCATCAGAAAAGAACAACCATTAGAAGAGACTTTCCACACCAAACTGACCACAATGTGACCACAACGTTCCGGCTCTTTAGGGTCGGAGCACAAGTGACGGGATGTGAAATCATTGTCTGATTGCTTTCATCTAATCCATCAAATATAAAGAGAAGTTTCTCTGGATCTGTAGGATGTTCCCGAGCTGCTGCCACAGATATGGGTAATGATGAGGATCAGGGTCTCCAGACTAACCTTATCCCATTGGTTCAGTTCCCGGAATTGAAAGAAGAAGATAAAAGAGAATCTTTGATAGAGATCCCCTTCACCCAGTCATAGACAATCTTCTGCATCAGCGTGGTCTTCCCTACCCCGGGCACTACGCTCACCAGCACCATATGTGGTACCAGTCTGCCGCCAGTGGCCCCAGCGGACATCTTGTTGGGGGAAATACGTTGTAATTCATGATGTTTTTCCTTTAATATTCCTCATGTCTTGCCCCGGTCGCTAGAGCTCATTTCAGAGCGTCCTAAAGTGATGAGTGGAGACAATGATGAGGGTCACATAAACGTGTGCAGAAGGGAAAACTCTCCTCCTCCTGGTTACATCTCGGAGGTTTGTTCTTATCAGTTTCTCCGTTTTCTCTATAAATGTTTCTTGTGATGGTTCTGGATTTCTATGGAAATACAGAAAATAAAAGTGAAGATAAGAGGCTGAGACAAGACACAATCTTTAGTAGGAGAATGTACAGATAGAAGAGGTTATAGATCAGATATTGTAGATGCCAGGATCAGGTGTAATGGAAAGATGGAGACGTGTCATGTGGCTCTGAAATAACACACATGCTGTGATGGGGACTTGAAGTCGTATTCTGGGACCAGGACTGTAATAGGCAGAGCAAATAGCACCTGCTTCCGTGAACATTACCTGATGCTCCCAGAACACGCTGCTCTAGCTACCAATGGTACAGGCTCAGGACTGGTCCAGTGGTGACACCGTGAATCTCTGGGGGGTCCAACAACTGTGCCAACACAGTCACATATTTGCAACTAGTATAAATTGATACTTAATGGGGCCTACCAAGGGTCCGAATCACGTTTTTTCCGCCGGGATTTTGAATTTTATCGTTTTGCGCCGAATTGCCGCAGGTTTTTGGCGCTCGCAAATCGGATTGTGTTGCATTCAGCGCCGGTTTGCATGAACTAAAAACGGGGGTCGTGGCCTTCGGAAAACCCGACGGATTCGGAAAAATCGTGTGCTATTTATGAAGAGACATAGTGATGGTTGAACTCCGGCCGACCTCGCCGCGCAGCGACACCTAGTGGACATGGAGCGCACGACTTAGTGAATCGCCGTAGACCCGATTCCACTCGGAGAATGCGCCGGGTAAGTAAATGTCTTGAAGCACATGGGGCACATTTACTAAAGAGCAGTGCAGTGTGTACTATGGCAGTGTCCTGTTGTTTGTGCAGGGGCGCCAGATTCAAGATTTCTGGCACCTATTCTTCATAATTCTGGCTCCCCCTGCACTGCTCCAACAGGGTGCACCTTTTTTTGGTGCCCGTTTAACATGGGGCATGCGTGCACTTCTGTCAGACTTCCATGTTAAATGTGGTTCACGGTCTGACTGAGCCCCGGAGCGCCTATTTCAGGGCAGAATTTTGTGTTGCGTCGGGTATAGTGCAGCCGCGCCACAAATGTGTCTTGGACATTTCTTAATTACCTTATGAAAAAGAACAGAGTACTGAGTGGTCACTGCTCCTGCCTGTGAGTATCTGTGTAGGCTTTTCCTGAACTCTTGCAGACATCCCTTATCTTATCATTTATAGCAGGACTTGTGATACCTGGTGGTGCTCTAGTACAAACACAGGGTAATGTTCATTTCAAAATTGTTGGAATAATAATACTGTATGCAACAACTACTTTTGTATGTATTCATACCTCCCAACTTTTGTGGAGGAGAAAGAGAGACAAAATGGCAGCGATTTTTTTTACCCACAGAAGCCACAATCCTAGCCGCGCCCCTAACCACACCCCCTGGCCACGCCACTGCTCATACCTTCAACGCTTCCACTGGCACCAATGTATATTTATGTATATAATTGGGGGGCATATTCCACTCCCCTAGACAATGAGCAGTCCCCCCCCCAGACAACGGGCATGTCCCCCCCAGAACGAGGAAGCATGTCCTCCCTAGACAACGAGCAGTCCCCCCCCAGACAACGAGAATGCCCTCCTAGAAACGGCATGTCCCTCCCTAGACAATGAGTGTCCCCCCCAGCACAACGAGCATGCCCTCCTAGAAAACGAGCATGTTCTCCCCTAGACAACAAGCATGCCCCCCCCAGACAACGAGCATGTCCTCCCCTAGACACACAGGCATGCCCCCCCAGACAACGAGCATGTCCTCCCCTAGACACGAGCATGTCCGCCCCCAGACAACGAGCATGTCCGCCCCCAGACAACGAGCATGTCCCCCCGAAACACGTAGCAGCCCCCCTCGACAAACGAGCATGTCCCCCCCTAGGACAACGAGCATGCCACCCCCCCAGACAACGAGCATGTCCCCCCCCTAGACAACGAGCATGTCCCCCCCAGACAACGGGCATGTCCCACCCCCAGGACAACGAGCATGCCCCCCCTAGACAACGAGCAGGTCCCCCCAGACAACGAGCATGCCTACCCCTAGACAACGAGCATGCCCCCCCTAGACAACGAGAATGTACCCCACCTAGGAACGAGATGTCCCCCCCTAGACAACGAGCATGCCCCCCTAGACAAACGAGCATGTCCCCCCCCCCTGAACAACGAGCATGTCCCACCTTGTGGCTGCGTGCCCTTTTTTGTGGTTTGTGTTTTTTTGTCTTCAGGACCGGCCTGCTGTGGACTGCTGGGATTGAAGTGATTACGTCGATGACCGACATTTCTACAAACAAATAAAATGGTCAACGAGGGTGTGTCTGCGTTTTTTTGTCCAATAAAATTTTCTGAAAACTGTGTGATTATTTATATTTTTTGCGAAACTCTTCATAGTTGCCGTAGTTAGTGGGTGCGGCTAGGTGACGGGGCTAATTACTAAGGGCTGGCCTTAGTGTTTGCCTTAATTTTTTTGGCAAATTCACACTAACGCCCCATACCATTACCCCGGTACCCACCGCCACCAGGGGTTGCCGGGAAGAGCGGGTACAAACAGTACTGACCGTCTATAGATGGTCAGGTAGTGGGGCGGCTGCAGGCTGTTAGTTGTTGCGCTGGAAAGCCCCCTAACAGTGACCTATCCAGCTCAGTAATGGGCAGGCTGCTGTGCTTTATTGTATCAGGTGATTTGAAAAATAGGGGGAGCCCCATGCCGTTTTTTCTTCAAATTTTGACAAAAATATGCGTGGGGTTCCCCCTTAAAGGGAGCTCCCAGGCTGTTTCCCCCATTTTTACAAAAAAATGGGGGGAAAAACGGCATGGGGTGCCCCCTATTGTTCAAATCAGCCTGATACAAAAAAAAAAGCAGCAGCGCCTCATTACTGAGCTGGGATAGGTCACGTTAGGGGGCTATCCAGCGCACACTAACAGCCTGCGGCCGCCCCACTACCTGACCATCTATAGACGGTCAGGTACTGGTTTGTACCCGGCTCTTCCCGCGCACCCCTGGTGGCGGTGGGTACCGGGTGTAGGTATGGGCGTTAGTTGGAATTTGCCAAAAAATTAAGCAAACACTAAGGCCTGCCCTTAGTAATGAGCACCGTCACCTAGTCCGGCACCACTCTACGGCAAACTATGAAGAGTGCGCAAAAAAATAATAATCACACACCGTTTTCAGAAAATTTTATTGAACAAAAAACGCCAGACACACCCTCGTTGACCATTTTATTTGTTAGGATGCGTCATCGACGTAAATCCTTCGAATCCGAAGCAGTCCACAGCAGGACAGGTCCTGGATACGAGACAAAATAACACAAAACACACAAAAAAGGGCACGCCAGCCACAGGGGAGGACTGCAAGAGTACTGAGTGGTCCATGCTCCTGACTGTTGAGTATCTGTGTAGGCTTTGTCTGAACTGTGTCACGCTCAGGGTTCATCTTGGCTGATGTGTTTTTTTCTTGATTTGAAATGGACATTACACGTGCAAGCAGGAAAGAATGTTGCAAATTCGCAGAAACTGGTGAGGGGCCCTTTATATCTGACCAATGACTGAAGTGCGAATATATTATAACAATAAATCAGAAAAAACATTAAAATCAATTTGTAAATTGTACTAATGAGGGCAGAAGTCTTGAGGTGTGTTACCCTCTACAGTTTCTCACAAGAGTGGATTTATGGACCAACAGCCAGAGATAGTTCTGTAGGATAAGGAGAGTGAATACGAGTTTCCTCACAGCAGGTGGTGTCCAACGCAGTTCAGTTCATGGCCTCAAAGGGGGCGTCACAAGGTCAGGACGCCACTGAGGAGACCCACCCCCGAGACAACTTGCCTCTTGCCTCTGTTCGCCTACATTAGCCCATATATCTCCTGCCTGTGCAACAACACAGAGGTGCCCGTGTAGCAATAGTGCCAGTCACTGGGCGGCTGCCCTGCCCTGCTGGTCCACGCCATAGAGATAAAATTATCCTTTATTCCCTCCACCACTAGAGCTCATGATTTAAGAGAATGCACAATCTGAGGAGGCCCGAGGAGGCAAGAAAGTCACCATGGAGCGGGGGCAACAAGGGAACCTTAAGGTAAATGTCGTCTCCCGTCTTTCCGTAATTTTTAATCCTGAGAGTCCTTCTGGACATAATGGGTAATCCAAGCTTCGATGCAACGCAGTGTGGGGGTGGGGCCTGTATCCGTCTAGTGAAGAAGGGGGTCGGGTAGGGGGCGCGTCTGACTATGTGGGAGTGGGGTTGTAGGAATTGAGATGAAGGGGGTTGGGCTATCCCTTCGGACCCGCTGGGGTAAATTATTTTCTTGTCTCTGAGGTGCGGGGGGGGAGCGATGTGTGTGGGTGTTGGGGAAATGGGGGCGAGAACTGCCCCTTCCGGGGGGGGAGTCATCCGTTCTTCTCCACATAAGAATCGTTTATATTCGAAAACGCGTTAGTTCACAACCTGTTTTTACTCCGGACGAAATACCATATTTTTAACTTGTCACGAAACTAAAGGTGTTTTGTACCAGTATAGAGGGTTACAACTAACAAAAAAGGCGCTTGATGAACAAGCGTCTACTAGACTTTAGGCGGTTGGGCATTTTAACTCGGGATGGACAGTACACCTGAGGCAAAACGTATGTTTTACTTAAAATGTCGGCTGGGGTCGGGGGGCGGTGCCAACATTGACCTGTGTGGGGGAGTGCGCCAACAAAAGAAAGGGGGCAGGACCGCCTAAAGAAGACTAGGGCTGATGGACCGTGGGGGCTCAGGGGACTGGGGGGGTAAAAGGCCAGAGGACCACCCACCCCCCCCGACCCACACCACACCCACCCGTTCTCGCCATAGTCCCTTCGGCTGTCCGAACTATGGCTGCATACCAGGGGCGCATGACCTCGGCGCCCCTGGTCCGACTAACCACGGAACGACTATGGCTGGATACGCAAGCCAGACACCACGTCCCCCGAATCCCTTAGGTCCGGACAATTGCTGATACCCATACCCCCCCTTTTCCTGACAATGGCTTATCCCCAGACCCTTCGGCACCAGACGATGGCTGATGCCCCAGGCCCCTCGGACCGGACTATTGCTGATGCCCCAGCCCCTCGGACCGGACTATGGCTGAATGCCCCAGCCCCTCGGACTCGGACTTTGCTGATGCCCCAGCCCCTCGACCGGACCTATGCTGATGCCCATCCCCTCGGACCCGCACATGGCTGATGCCCCAGCCCCTCGACCGGACTATGGCTGATCCCTTCACCCCTCGGACCAGACTTAGCTATGCCCCAGCCCCTCTGACCAGACCTATGTGCTGATGCCCCAGCCCTCGGACCAAATATGGCTGATGCCCCACCCCTACCATACTATGGCTGATCCGCCAGCCCCTCGACAGACTATGGCTGATGCCCAGCCCCTCGGACCAGACTATGGCTTATGCCCCAGCCCCTCGGACCAGACCTATGGCTGATGCCCCAGCCCCTCGGACCAACTATGGCTGATTCCCCCACCCCTCGGACCAGACATGCTGATTGCCCCAGACCCGGACCGACATGGCTGATGCCCCATACCCTCTGACCATACTATGTGCTGAGGCCCCAGACCCTCGGACCAGACTTGTGCGATCCCCAACCCTCTGACCAACTATGTCAGTACAGCCTTGCTCCATGCTTTGATATACCAGCCAACATACTGGTGCTACAATCTGTTTACCTGTTTGATGGTGTCGGATATTGTTTTCATGAAGTTGAGGAAATGGAGAAGGATTCCCAATTAGTCCAATCTATTCCATCAAATGTCTCTTACAAGTGACATTAAACTCTGAAAATTAAACTTATCCCTCCCTCTTAATTTTTCTACATTTTAGGTTTTATGTTTCCATGTATATGCTGGGGTTTTCTTCTGTGGTCCCGTAAGCTGATCCTCTGCACACTTTATCGTTGTATCCGGCCACCTCGTTGCTGTCTGGATTGCCTTTTCCAGCTTATGGCTCAACACATCTTCCAAGACTTCTTATACAAGTGAGCCGTAAGGCATCGTTTCCACTCGCAAAAAAAACAAAAATAATTTTTTGTAGAAATCCGATTGTCATAACTGGGCTTTGTGTGCGCCTTTTATGTAGTTGGAGCTTGTCCTCTGAACTTTTAATTTGATCTCTGTTGATCTGCAGGGACAGCCTGTACGCATCCGCTGAATATATTTTCCTGCAGTCTGACTGTATTGGGACAGGGAGGCATTGCAGCTCTTGATCCCTATTTAGTTTGAATATTTGTGATGAACGTTCCTGAAGGTATGCAATAAGCCTGGAAAATCCATACAAAAAAGTAGGGGCCCATTACTGATCAGGACCTCCCCTGCCGTCCCCTGCTGTATCTTGTTCTCCTCATCGTTACTATAAGCTGTATATAATGTGTCACTTACCTCTCATCGCTTGGGGTAGGTGGTGTCCCTTCTTCATCCTAGTATTTCCCCCCGGATATCCACGCAGTAAAGGGGAGGGGTCCTATGGAGCGCAGTAAAGGGGAGGGGTCCTATGGAGCGCAGTAAAGGGGAGGGGTCCTATGGAGCGCAGTAAAGGGGAGGGGTCCTATGGAGCGCAGTAAAGGGGAGGGGTCCTATGGAGCACAGTAAAGGGGAGGGGTCCTATTGAGCGCGCAGTGAAAGCTATAAAAAACACATTTGATATTTTCCTTCCCGCTTCCCAGTACAGGGCCTGGAATATTTAATACCGTCACTAGGAAGTATACTTTGTTACGCAGAAACAGGCCTCACACAGCTCTGTACGTGGAGAAATAAAAAAGTTATTGATTTTTGAAAGTGGGGAGTGAAATATGGAAAGGCAAAAATCGTTCCGTCAGAGTAATGGAGCAGACGGCCGTGTATGACCATTCTGCTCCATTACTGTCACAGAGCGATGACATGGACCTTATGTGGACCCCAACACACCCCTCGTTTTCATGATCTATGGGGGTCACATCACTGAAACCCCCACACATCAGCAGGTTAAGCCCTGTCCTATGGATAGGGCCTAACTTGTATTTGTGGGAAAACCCCTTTAACCCCTTAACGCTCTGTGTCGTAGCTCTACAGCGCAGAGGTATAAGGAGTGTATGAAGAGGGCTCACGGGCTGAGTCCTCTTCATACAAGGTGGGGGGTTTTGCATGTTGCAGAAAACCCCCACCGCTAATAACCGCAGTCGGTCATTCTCGCCGGCAAAGTCTTTTTTACGATCGCTGTGCCCCCGAACGTCATCGGGGGGCGGCGATCGTTTGCCGTGGTAGCCTTGGGTCTTCTTTTGACACGAGGCTACATGGCTTCTGCAGGTTCGTTACAATGAGCCAGAAGTATTGCAGTATATGGTAGGAGCGATCTGACCATCTAGGGTTAATGTACCCTAGAGGGTCTAAGAAATAGTGGAAAAAAAAAGAAAAAAAAAAGTTTTAAAAATAAAAAAAATGTATAAAATATTAAAAATTCTAATCACCCCCCTTTCCCTAGAACGGATATAAAACATAATAAACAGTAAAGATCACAGACACATTGGGTATCGCCGCGTCCCAAAATGCCCGATCTATCAAAATATAAAAACAGTTACGGGCGGCGGTGACCTCCGAGGCGGGAAATGGCGCCCAAATGTCCGAAATGCGACTTTTACACCTTTTTACATCACATAAAAAATGAAATTAAAAATGATCAAAATGTCGCACAGACCTCAAAATGGTAGCAATGAAAACGGCGGCTCATTTCGCCAAAAATGACCCCTCCCCCAGCTCCGTGCACCGAAATATGAAAAAGTTATTAGCGTCAGAAGATGGCAAAAATTTTCTTTTTTTTTTTTTGCACACATTCGTTTAATTATTGAAAATGTATTAAAACACAATAAAACCTATAAATCCGGTATCACCGCGATCGCACCGAACCAAAGAATAAAGCTGAGGTGTTATTTTGAGTGCACAGTCAAAGTCGAAAAAACTGAGCCCACAAGGACGTGACACGTGCGGTTTTTTTTTTTTAATTTTCCACATTTGGAATTTTTTGCAGCTTCGCAGTACACGGCATGTTAAAATAAATAACATTACAGGAAAGTAAAATTTGTTACGCACAAAATAAGCCCTCACACAGGTCTGTACACGGAAACATGAAAAAGTTATGGATTTTTGAAGTTGGAGAGCGAGAAATGAGAGGAAAAACCCTGCGTCTTTAAGGGGTTAAGGGATTAAGTATATGGTACAATAAAAACAGAATAGAAGGGCACTGGGGGGGGTTAGGGATGGGGGCAGGGGGTCTATGGGGGAAAGTGTTTAACCCTTTAGCTGCTGCCTGCAGTCACTGTAGAGTACCTGTTATCACACTGCAGCAGCTGCACACACTCGGCTCTGCTTCATCAGACGAACTTCAGTGAGGAGCAGGAGGAGGTGGGGGCAGGGAGCTATTGATGTAGCAGAGCTGGAGAGTTCCTGCCTGCACGGAGGGGATGATGTAGCAGAGCTGGAGAGCTCCTGCCTGCACGGAGGCTGATCCCCTGGGGCTGCTGTGCAGGGGCAGTGCAGAGAATATGACACTCTGCACTGCTCCATCCATCCATCCATCCATGTGCCGAGTGGCAGCCTGAGGACAGGGAGGGCTCTGCCTCCCAGGGGAGGGGATGGGGGAGGTGCCGGCTCTGCAGCAGACAGCCTGGGAGCTGGAGAGGAGGAGGACGCTGCACCCCGCCCCCTGGCTTCTCTGTATCCTGAGCAGGACGGAGGCGGGACTCGGGGGCGGGACTCGGGGGCGGGACAAGACGGAAAAATCCGTGAAAACGCAGAAATAACCGGGACTTTCACTTAACGGTCCGTGCAGGCGGGACAAGGGTTAAAAAATGGGACTGTCCCGCCCAAAACGGGACGGTTGGGAGGTATGTGTATTACATGTATGAGCCTTTGTCTAGGGATATTGTCAATGTTAATAAAGTTAGGCTGTCAAAGAAAGAAAAAAAAAACTGAGACAGGAAGAGACAGCACAGACATCTTTCCTTGCTGCAGATGGACTGATAGCAGGACAGACATGTTACACTGGATGCTGAGAAATTCTGGGAGTTCTGTTCATAAATAAAGTTCCTTTTACTATTCCACTACTGGAGAATGATGTGGATAATCTGCTGCTAACAGGTTATGGGCCCAGCATCCAAGTATTCCAGTATCACAGGACAATAGGAAAGTGTGAACAGTAAGAAGATAAAAGAGAAAGATAAGATGGCAGCCAGCAGCAATCCTGGGAAGTTCTCAGTGCCTGACAAACCAGAACTAGCAATCCTGGAAATACAAGGTGAAGATGCTTCTAATAAGAGAAGGTACATGGAAATATACACAGGAGCCCAAGCCTGATCCTCCATCAGATGAATGGATAGAGAAGGATCAGAAAGCACAGAGCACTATCTCCCTCAGTATAGATGATGACCAGATTGTACACATATGCAAATGTAACACTGCAACGGACATGTGGGAGGAGCTACAGAAAGTGCATGAAAGAACAAATCTCAGCAATAAGCTTTATCTAATGAGGAAACTGTATCAGTCTAAGTTAAGCACGGGCCAGAATATGCAGGACTACATCAGAGACACCCTAGAAATAGTGGAGCGCCTGCGCGGTATAGGAGAAGACATAAAGGACTTCCATGTTGCTGCACTGTTACTCAGTGGTCTCCCAGAAAGCTACGACACGCTGGTCACCGCACTGGATGCACGGCCGGATGATGAGCTCACATTAGAGGATGTTAAAGGCAAACTTGTGGATGAGTACAAGAGAAAAACAGAGAGTGCAAGCAGCAGTGATGTGTCCAGCGCAGAATCTGCATTAAAGACGCAGGACCATACAACACACAAGAGTCATATAAAGGAAACACGTGAATGTTTTGTATGCAAGAAACCCGGTCACTTAAAGGCAAACTGCAGAGTCTGGAAAGCAAAAATGAATCTGCTTAAAGGAAAAGGGAATAATCAGAAGGCCAGAAGTGCTATTAAAGAAGAAAAGGACCCTGTCTGTGTTGAATCAGCATTTAATACAAGTACAGGCAGATCAGCGAGGCATGTATGGTGTATAGACTCTGGTGCTACAAGTCATATGACAAATAACAGAAGTTTCTTTTCTAAGCTAAACCAAAGCAGATCAGAAAAAGTAATCTTAGCCAATGGTCAGTATATAACTTCAGAAGGAATAGGAGATGGCTGCCTCCACTGCCAAGGCTCTCCAACAGAAACCAGAAAGATCCAAGTAAAGAATGTTCTCTATGCTCCAAGTCTTGAAAGCAACTTGTTATCGGTGAAGAAACTCACAAGAGAAGGGAATGTAGTTACTTTTAAGGATGACAACTGCATCATCACAAGAGAGGGTCATACTGTCAAACAAGAACAACATGAGAATTGCCTCCATGTGTGGCATAGGCGTCTTGGGCACAGAGACCCAGAAGCAATAAGAACGCTAGTTCAGCAAGAGCTTGCTAAGGGCGTACAATTGACCAATGCAGTCAAAAGATGAAATGTACTAGTTGCCTTAAAGGTAAAATGACAAGGAAATCATTTCCTAAACACAGCACCATTACATCAGCACAGCCACTGGACTTGATTCATACAGATGTGTGTGGCCCAATGAGAACTCAAACACCTGGAAAGAAGAGATATTTTCTGACATTTATTGATGATTATTCTAGATATACAATTGTCTATTTGCTTCACAGCAAAGGTAAAGTTGCAGAGAAACTAGAAGAGTCCATAGCTGAAGTATCCAACAAATTTGGAAGAATGCCAAAGATACTACGTGCTGACAATGGAACTGAATACACAAGTGGTAAGACACAAGCTATATTAAAAAGAAATGGAATCTTGTTCCAGACCACCATGCCATACCACCCAGAACAGAATGGTATAGCAGAGAGAAAGAACCGAACTCTTTGTGAAAGTGCTACCAACAACATATTGGGGAGAAGCAATAATGACCGCTTGCTATCTTCAAAACAGATTACCAGGGAAAGCTACTAAGAAAACTCCATATGAGCTATGGAATAATAGGAAGCCAGAACTAAAGCACATAAGAATATTTGGAAGTAAAGCATTTGTCCATGTCCCTAAGGAAAAGCGTACAAAGTGGGAAGCTCATGCAAAGGAAGGAATCCTGGTAGGCTACAGTGAAACTCAAAAAGGATACAGAATCCTGCACCCAGAGACCAACAAGGTGACAATCAGCAGAGATATAGTGATAGATGAGAACTCTGTATCACTCAAATGTCATGAAGTTACTCCAATAATTCCACTTGAGCAACAGTCACAAATTCAAGGAAACAATGAAGAAGACACTGAAGTGTGGGTCGGCTCTAAGGCTGCTGAAGAAGAGACTGTAATACCAGCTGAACCCTCAGTCAGGAGATCCAACAGACCAAACAAAGGTATTCCAGCTAAACGACTGTCCTACATAGCGAAGACACTTTGTCAGTCAGAGCCTCAGTCATGGGATGAGATGCAACAACTGCCACTCCATGAAAAGCAGAAATGGATTAAAGCTGCAGATGAAGAGATGGAATCCCTCCAACAGCTTCAGACATGGAAGATTACCAAACTACCACAGGGTAAGAAAGCAATCGGATGTAAGTGGGTTTTCAAAACCAAGTATGACTCTGATGGTAGAGTGCATAGATTTAAGGCAAGATTAGTTGCAAAAGGGTACTTACAAAAATATGGAGAAGATTAGATGCTACATTTTCTCCAGTTGCTAAACAAACAACATTTAGAGTGTTAATGTCTGTAGCAGCTGTGCAAAACATGAAAGTAAGACATTTAGACATTAAGACGGCTTTTCTAAATGGTGACATAGAAGAAGAGGTTTATAGGTCTCAACCAGAAGGTTATATTAAGAAAGGAGAAGAACACCTTGTGTGTAAACTGCAAAAATCTCTTTATGGTCTAAAGCAATCAGCAAGAGCGTGGAACACTAAACTGAATGATGTTCTACTGAAAGAGGGGTTTACAAGAAGTCAAGCTGATCCGTGTTTATACACCAAATGTATAGCAGATAAGTGGATGGACGTTCTTCTGTATGTTGATGATGTTATTATAGCTCATCAAGAAGAAGCTGAAATTACAAAGGTAGGAACAATTTTAAACCAACATTTTGAAACAAAGGATCTTGGAAATGTGTCACATTATCTAGGAATCCAGATCCAGAGAGAACATGATGGAAGTTTCCTTCTCAACCAGAAAGCTAAAATTGTCTCAGTTCTCAACCAGTTTGGGATGTCAGAAGCCAAAGGTGCTTCAACACCAATGGATCCATCTTACCTGAAGTTGGAAGGAGAAGATGACTTACTACCTAATAATGAGAGCTACAGAAAAGTAGTGGGGGCGCTACTGTACATAGCCACTACTACTCGCCCTGATATCACAGCGACAATGGGCATTTTGTGCAGACGTGTAAGTAAGCCACGTCAAAGAGACTGGAATGCTGTTAAAAGAGTCCTCCAATATCTAAAGCAAACTCAAGCTATGAATCTAAGGATATCTGCAAATGGTGATCTAAAGCTCACAGCCTACGTGGACGCATACTGGGCTGGAGATTTAAGTGATCAAAAGTCAACAAGTGGTTACTTGTTCAAATTGGGAGAAAGTCCAATTTCTTGGTCAAGCAGAAAGCAGGTGTCGGTTGCATTATCATCTACAGAGGCAGAATACATTTCGGCGGCTCATGCCAGTCAAGAAGTAATTTGGTTGAACCAACTATTAGAGGATCTCGGTGAAACTCCAACTCAACCTGTTACCATTTATGAAGACAACCAAGGATGTATTAACCCCTTAGCGCTCCGCGCCGTAGCTGTACTGCGCAGCTTCCCACTATTGGCGCTCAGTGCAGTACAGCTACTGCGCGAGCGCATACTATATTAGAATTGTCACCACGTCGCGAGACGTGGTGACATCGGGCTGAAATTTGGGTGACAGAGGCAGGAGGAGTTCCTGTCTCCGTCACCCGACCAATCAAATCGGTCCCGCCCGCCGATCGCCGTGATTGGCCAGTCAAACCTGACTGGCCAATTACAGCGATTTTAGGCTAAAAAACGTGCTTTTAGCACTTTCCTCTTCCTCCAGCGGCACCATTTTGGTTTGGTATCGCTGGAGAGAGGAAAGAGCGTTACTGTGTGCACCAAAATACACTTTTACACTATAAATAGTGTTCTGATCCTTATCTGATCCCTATTGTTCCCTACAAATTCCCATCCCTATCTGTTTTTTCCTGCGTCCTGTGTGTTCCCTGTGTGATCGCCTTGTGTGATCCCACGTGTCTTCCGTTTTTCCCTGTCAGTCCCTTCTGAACCCAAACGCTCTTTTCAGTGCGCTGTGTTAGCGTTGTTCTGCACTGGACGCACTTTTCAGTGCGCCGTGTGAATAGCGCTGCACAGAATCTTTAGCAATCTTAGCGGTAGTTAGTTTGTCTTAGGGCAAGCTAGGTGCATTTGTAGCGCCTTTTTGCGCGGTGCACATAGGGTTTTTTTCGGTGCCTGGTAATATTTTTTTCCAGAACGCCGTAGGTGTACCCGTACTTAGCTATTTTTTGTGTGTGCCATCTGTGCGGCTGGTCCGTGTGGCTTGGTGTGCATTATCTTTTTTTTTTGTGTGCTATCTGTGCGGCTGTGCGACATGGATGGAAGGACAAAAAATAGAGTCTCCAGTTATTAATTTATCAGCGTGCATTGTCGACAATCATACCGTATCTGCCCTAAGCAAGGGCTTAGGTTTCTCTCCCTCTTTTGATTTCAACTTATATAATACCATCTTAGATGTAAATAAATTCATTAGAAATATCACTGTACGTAAACACTTCATGGGCATTCACATGGAGGAGGGAGTTTTACCTATAGTCCCATCAGTAGTAACAACCGAAGGGGGAGGCATACCAGAGATTGAGAGTAGGTCCTGTTCACAGGGTACACTCAACTTCGTTGATCAAAGTAACATTTTAATGTTAAAAGTTCTTCAGTGCGAATCCCTAGCTATCTCAGATAAACTAACTAAACCTTTCAAAACTCGCAATCCTTCATTTTACCCTGCAACCTCCAGAAGTGACGTCATGGACACCTTCCAGGAGCTGGTGGAAAGGGAGCTCACTAAACTGAAATTTTCAAGCTCTAAAAACAAAAAGAAATTTAATCTTACGAGAGCTGAGGCATTAGCACTGAAAAATTTAAGGGAGAATAATAACCTCACAGTCCGCTCAGCGGACAAGGGGGGCTCCATTGTCTTGTTGGATACAACACTGTATAAGATCTTAAATGAAACCATACTTGAGGATGTGACCACATATAGAAAACTCCCTGGTGATCCCACCAGTGCATTTAAAGAAGGTCTAAGCAAATTATTACAGGAGGGACTTACATTAGGGGCCATAGATGAAAATACTGTAAAGTATCTTTTTGTGGAACACCCCGTCACCCCAGTTTTCCACTCTCTCCCCAAGGTCCACAAGGGCAAGTTCCCTCCACCCATGAGACCCATTGTGGCTGGTATTGGGAGCCTTGGGGAGAGACTGGGCAACTGGTTAGATTTTTATCTGCAACCATTGGCGAGTGTCTCTCCAACATTTCTTAAAGACACGCAGCATGTTCTCAATGTGGTAAATGAACTAGAGTGGGAGGATTCTTGGGGATGGGCCACATGTGATGTGGTAGCATTATACCCTTCTATACCGCACGATCAGGCCATCCACTATTTAGCCATTCATTTGAATGATTTCAGCGCTTATTCAGATGGCCTAAAAGAATTCCTCATTATGACTACGGAATTTCTCCTAAAACATAATTTCTTTATCTTTGATGGGCAATTTTATTTGCAGGTAGGGGGGGCCCCAATGGGGGCCCGTTTTTCCCCCTCCCTCGCAAATATCTACATGACACAGTGGGAGCTACTGTATTTGTTTTCGGATAATAACCCCTTTAAACATGCTATACAATGGGCAGGTCGCTTCATTGATGACCTGTTATTTATTTGGAAAGATTGTGAATTTTCATTTAACCAGTTTAAAGAGTATATTAATATTAACAATATGAACCTAAGATTTACAGGCACATTTGATGATACAGAGATACCATTTTTAGACATTGTGTTGAGAGGCAATAGAAACCAAATAGAAACCCTACCATATCGTAAGGACACAGCGGGTAATTCTTTACTGCTAGCCACATCGTGCCACCCTAGACATGTCATTAATAATATTCCTACAGGGGAATTAATAAGAATAAAACGTAATTGCTCCGATACACACAAATTTAATTCAGAAGCAGACAAGGTGTGTGGCCGACTAAGGGAAAGACAGTACAATTCTGAAACGTTAAAAAAGGCTAGAGATAAAGTAAATAAAACACAGAGACAATCTTTGTTAAAACCTAAAGCCCAAACACTTAATCTTAACGAGGGATCCCAAAGGCCCATTGTATTTGTTACTACGTATAGCAACCAATTTAATAAAATTAAAAATATCATTAGAAAATATACACCAATATTAGAACAGGATGAGGGAATAGCAAAATGCTTGCAGGGTGGTATCAAATACAGTTCAAAATGGGCCCCTACAATAGGCAATCAAGTCAGTCCCAGTATGTTTAATAGCCATAAATCCAAGAGGGGATTCACATGGTTACACTATCCAGGTAACCATAAATGTGGCCATAAAGTCTGCAAAGTTTGTCCTTTGTTGGACACAGAAGACTTTGTCACATCGTTTGTCAATAACACCAGACATAAAATAGGTACATACATTAATTGCAATACATCTTACGTAGTCTATGTGATCTGCTGTAATGTATGTAGACTCCAATATGTGGGGTGCACCACTGGCCCCTTGAAAGTACGTATAAGACGCCATTTATCAGATGTTTCCAGTACCCAATGCAACATCTCGGCGGTGTCAAAACACTTCCGGGATGTTCATGGAGAGAACACTTTGTCTTTCTCCTGGAGAGGCATAGAGAAAGTGCACCGTCCACCCAGGGGAGGTGATCACAGGAGGAAACTCCTGAATCGAGAGGCTTTTTGGATATTTTCTCTGGAAAGTAGGGTGCCTTTGGGGTTAAATTCCAGAAGAGATTTAATACTCTGGTATAATTGAGCAACGAATATGGAACCTGTGATACAGTACAATATGGATGATTATATGGTCAAGTAGGTTATTTAAATTACGGATGGATACACGAAGCCATATTTTATCTTCTCCTCGATATCCTAGCATATTTTCAGACAATGGGATCGTACATCATGCTTTACCAAGATAGAGGTTAATCAATGCTATCGACGTCTTGCATTTTATGCAGACGGGTATATAAAGTTAGTTCGGATAGGAGAACTTATTATGTTGCATACCCACTTCAGGAACGAATTATTCGTTTCACATTGTAGATACACAGGTTGTCCACCTAGATCCCTGGAATAAGGTTCACATGAGTATGACAGGGTCGGTTAGTGAGAATTTTATAACAGCAGAATTTTTCTGTTTTTTCTGTTCATGCAATGTTATTTGGAATAGACCGCGATTTAAAAGGATGCGCCTCTTTTGTGGGCAATGCTAGAGATATATAATTGTAGAACCTTTATATTATTAAATGGGTTAACTCCTAACATATAAACTGTCTTCATACCGCTAACTCATGTCCGAATATCAACATTTCATTATCATATGTAACAAATGTTCCAACAACAAGGTATGTCTTTAATGTGTTTTTATCAAATTGGACTAGGGATGGATCGCTCCCCTTTTTTATTTTTAGGCCACTAATAGGCTTAAGCGAAAATTTGCTGTTACGTACTAGGTGGTACCACGTGATCCATTCCCCGCCCAACAGGTGTGTTACACAGTGTTTAAATGTCCAGTCAATGTTTTTTGGTGGTGGACCATGACTAAGTCTTAACCAGACGAAACGCGTAGGTCTTTCTACGTCCATGTGCTGCATGTTTTGTGACTTTTTATCCATGAAATAAAACTGTTGAAATATTTCAAGCGTCCTCCGTGATCGTGCTGGAACTTTTATCTATTTGAGTTTCCTATGCTCGTGTGGGCTTACACGTTTACCCGTGCACCTTGGAGGTCTGCAAGAGAGGAACTACTGGTGAGCTGGCTTTTTCCTTTTTCTATCTGTGCGGCTTGTCCGTGTAGTTTAGTGCGCATTATTTTTTTTGTGTGCTATCTGTGCGGCTTGTCCGTGTAGTTTAGTGCGAGGGGTGGACTTGTCTGACCAGGTGCTTCAGCCGTACAATGCCATGAGGAAGTCGAGGGTGTGGTACAAGAAGCTGGCCGTGCACATCATGCAGATGGCATTGTATAATGCTTATGTGCTGCATCGATATACCGGCAGACTATGGCTGATGCCCCAGACCTCCAAGATGAGACTATGACTGACGCCTCATGATAAAATATCTAATAGTGTAGAAGATAAGAAGCAGTACAGCCTGGCTCCATGCTTGATATAAAAGCCAACATACTGGGTGCTATAATCTGTTACCTGTTTGAGTGGTGTCAGGATATTGTTTTCATGAAGTTGAGGATGGAGAAGGATTCCACAATTAGTGCCAATCTATTCCATCAAATGTCTTCTTACAAGTGACATTAAACTCTGAAATTAAACTTGAACCCTCCCTCTTAATTTTTACATTTTAGGTTTTATGTGTCATGTATAATGCTGGTGTTTTCTTCTGTGGTCCCGGTAAAGCTGATCCCTCTGCACACTTTATCGTTGTATCCTGCACCTCGTTCTGTAACTGGATTGAACTTTTCCAGCTTAATGAGCTTCAACACATCTTCCAAGACTTTCTTATACAAGTGAGCCGTAAGGCATCGTTTCCACTCGCCAATAATTTTTGAGAAAATCAGATTTGTCATAAACTAGGCTTTGTGTGCGCCTTTATGTAGTTGGAGCTTGTCCTCTGAACTTTTAATTTGATCTCTTGTGATGGGCAGGGGACACCTGTACGCAGCGCTGAATAGTTGTCCTGACAGTCTACCTGTATAGTGGTGACAGGGAGGAATTGCAGCTCTGATCCCTATTTAGTTGAATATTTGTGATGAACTATCCTGAAGGTGGGCAATAAGTCTGGAAAATCCATACAAAAAAGTATGGGCCCATTACTGATCAGAACCTCCCCCGGCCGTCCTCCTGCTGTATCTGGTTCTCCTCATTGTTACTATAATCTGTATATAATGTGCACTTACCTCTCAGCGCTGGGGGTAGGTTCTGTCCTTCTTTATCCAGTAGGATTTCCCCCGGCAGATCCGCACCTAATAAGAAATGAGAGATTTGTAGGATTTTCTATGGAGCTCATCAGCGCTGGATGTACAGATGTCATATACATATGAGAAGATACAGGACCGGGACCAGGTGTGAGGGTCATAAGGACTAAGCTGGGGGCAATGGCAGGAGCCACAGATTGGATCAGAAAAAACTGAAGATATTTTTAAATAAACACCTACAGTGGATCAATACGACGGCCCGAGACACAACAATAATCCTACAGCATCCGGTGGAAAGCAGGATTAGTATTAGCAATCTATAGAAAACATAACGCTCAAGCATATATATATATATATATATACTCCTGGAACATCGAATGACTTCAACTATTATCAGAGCAGAAGCAGTATAACATTTAACAAGTGACTGGATTTTGGCGCAATCGCACCGACTTTCATGTGACACAAATCATGGGCCGGGTTGTCGGACAACCCGACTGATTCGGACTACTCGCGGGACTTAAAATTTAAATTGTGTCTCAAGACATGCAGTCACATGCACCGGGAAGAAGAAGGTGAACGGGGAAGCGACAGATGCCGGATATCGGATATCTTGTTGAATCGCGCCAGACTTCATCCTCGTCGGACAACGCACCTCGCTCAGGGAAGTAAATGTGCCCCATATAGTTTCAATCACACGATTTTACCCGTTTTACAAATTAGGTTTCATAAAATATTTGTAACTTTCTGGAAACCAAACAAGAAAAACAATTAAAACAGCTCAATACAACATAATAAGAGCTTTTTTTCCCCCAAAATCAAACACAATAGGGCTCATTTACTAGGGGCCACACGGAGCGCACTTTCGTCAGAAACATGCAGGATTAAGGGGCGCAGGATCTACGGGGAACGCACCTTGGGGATCACGACTCGGACAGGTAAGTAAATGTTCCTGTGAGTGACTCCAGCGTTCTGAGAATGATAGAACACACTGGGGCACATTTACTGACCTGTCCCTGTACGTAGATCGTGCGTCCGATATCCTGCATGTGTCGCTTTCCCGCTCAGGTCCGACAGAGTTCACCTTCTTCTTCCTGGTGCATGTAAGTGCTTGGCTTGCGACATAATTTAAACGTTAAATCCTGCAGTTAGTCCGAATCAGATGGATCGTCTGACGGCCACGTGATTGCGATACAATCTGATCGGCGCGATCCCCGTAAAGTCGGAAAACCCAACGAAAATGCGGCCGGAGGGCCCTTAGTAAATAAGCCCCAATCCCTCGTATTAGAACACAAATCAACGAAGATGGTCAACGAAGATGAGAGAACAGACCAGCGCCTTGTGCTCTAGGTATCCAGCTATGCTCAGGCGCTCTCTCTGAAGGGCTTTGGCAGGGGAAGGTTGGTCGACAGATTTAAAGGTGATGATATTGGCAGGAAGACGCCCAGTGGGCAGTAAGAGGAAGGATTGAGGAGGAGCGTGGAGGAACCTGAGGTTGTACCTCATGGGATAAGGAGGATGTCAGGGGGCATGGAGGAATACATGTCACTCCTTAATGCACTTGGGGGCTCAAATACAGGAGTACCAGAAATTTGAGCACAAAAATTTGGTACAAAATGGGAATGCACCATTTAGGAGGTAGATGGATCTTGTAAAAT
>WNYA01001871.1:10033-56557 GCA_019512145.1 Engystomops pustulosus | reverse complement strand
TGTATGTAGTGATCTCCCCCTAGTGGTGGTGTATAATCTGTATGATTAGTGACATGGATAACTTACCTTCCTCTCTGATGCAGGGGTACAACTCCTTACAAGAATACATTGCAACGCAGGGGCCTCTTCCGGACACAAGAAACGACTTCTGGAAGATGATCCTCCAGCAGAAGTCACAAGTGGTGGTGATGCTGACTCAGTGTAATGAGAAGAGACGGGTAAATCCATGTAATTGGTCTGTGCCCCTGTCCCCGGACATTATCTCCCTCCTAGTCCACAGCCTTAGGCACAATAATCCCCATAAGGTAACAGGGGAACCCCATATTACAGATAAAGTAACAAACCAATCCAGCTCCTCATTAACCCCTCTCAGGATTGCTATACTATAGGGGCCACGTGGTGGTCTCATTGCCAAGTAGATCTCGCTCTTATTTGGGAACATTACACTATAAGTGGGACAGTGCGCCCCCCAAACGACCCGTTATAATTGTGATCCCCAATTTTACATTGCAGATAAAATGTGACCACTACTGGCCATTTACTACCGAGCCGGTGACCTACGGAGACATAACGGTGGAGATGGTGTCCGAGGAGGAGCAGGCGGACTGGGCTTTGCGGGTCTTCAGAGTCTCACATGTGAGTAGTGGCCCGGTCACGGAGGAAACTACAGGTCCAAAAAGCTTTATACACTGCTGGTAAATTGGACCCTGGTCGTTGGAGTCCAGCTGGACCACCACAAGGGACTTGGTTAATTCAGGCACCTAAATCCATTCATACATCACTGAGGATTTCCTGAGAACTTCGTCCCTCTCACATCAGTATTCACCAGAACTGCCAAACCTGCATCGGGAGGGACAGATGTGTATGTGTCTGGTAGTACTGGCTGTATACAGGATGTGTCTGGTAGTACTGGCTGTATACAGGATGTGTCTGGTATTACTGGTTGTATACAGGATGTGTCTGGTATTACTGGCTGTATACAGGATGTTTCGGAAGACTGGCTGTTACATATGTGTCTGGTAGTACTTGCTTATACATGATGTGTCGCTATTCTGGCTGTATACAGGAATTGGTGTCTGGAAGTAAGCCGTGCTGAGGTAAGTACTGGCTGTATACAGGATGTGTTCTGGTAGTACTGGTTTTACAGGATGTTCTGGAGTACTGGCTGTATACGGTGTGTCGGTAGTACTGGTTGTATACAGGAGTGTCGTGTAGTACTGGCTGTAGACAGGTATTGTCTGGGATTACTGCTGTATACAGGATATTCTCTGGTAGTGTGACTGCAGTATCTTTAGGATGGTGTCTTTGTGGGTAGTACTGTCTTATATTGATGTGTCCTGGGTACTGCTGTAATCAGATGTGTCTGGTAGTCGGCTTGTAACATGATGTTCTGGTATAGCTGGCTTATACAGAGGTGTCTGGAATGTTAGCCGGGCTAAGTATTACTGGCTGTATACATGATGTGTCGTGTAGTATGTCTGTAACAGGATGTGTCCTGGTATTACTGGCTGTATACAGGAGTGTTCTGGTATTACTGCTGTAATCCAGTAGGTGTCTGGTATTACTGGCTTATACAGAGATTCTGGTGGTTACGGCTTTAATACCATGATGTGTCCTGGGGTACTGGCTGTATACAGGATGTGTCTGGAAGTAGCCGGCTAGGTTTACTGCTGTATACCGGATGTGTCTGGTTATTAGCTTGGGCTGAGGTAGTACGGCTGTATACAGGAGTGTCTGGTAGGTACTGGATGTCAGACAGGATTTGTCTGGTAGTACTGGCTGTACAGGATGTGTCTGGTAGTACTGGCCTGTATATCAGGATGTGTCTGGAAGTAGCTGCGGCTGGTATTACTGGCTTTATACATTGATGGTTCTGGTAGTAACTGGTTGTATACAGATGTGTCTGGTATTACTGGCGTATAAGAGTGTCTGGTATTAACTGGCTGTATACAGGATGTGTCTGGTATTACTGCTGTATACAGATGTGTCTGGTAATTACGGGCTGTATCCGGATGTGTCTGTTGGTGATACTGGCGCTGTCATACAGGAGTGTCCTGAATACCGGGCTGAGTATTATTCTGGCTGGTATACGTATGTGTCTGGTAGTACTGGCTTATACAGGATGTGTCTGGTGTACTGGGCTGTATACAGGTAATGTGTCTGGTGGTACTTGCTGGATACAGGGAATGTGTCTGAGTAGCCGTGCGATGTATTACTGGCTGTATACAGATGTTTCTGGGTAGTACTGGCTGTATACAGGATTGTCTGAAGTAGCCGGGCTGAGGTATTACTGGCTTTCTACAGATGTGTCCTGTAGTACTGGTTGGTATACAGGATGGTGTCTGGAAGTACTGGCTGTATGACAGGATGTTCGGGTATTACTGGCTGTATACAGTATGTGTCTGAATACTGCTATATACAGGTGTTCTGGGGTGGACTGCTGTTATACAGGTTTGTCTGGAAGTAGCCGGGCTGAGGTATTACTGGCTGTATACAGGATGTGTCTGGTAGTACTGGCTGTATACAGGATGTGTCTGGTGGTACTGGCTGTATACAGATTTGTCTGGAAGTAGCCGGGCTGAGGTATTACTGGCTGTATACAGGATGTGTCTGGTATTCTGTGCGTATACTGTGTGTCGTGTAAGTACCGGGCTGAGGTATTCTGCTGTATACATGAGGTGGTCGAGTATTACTGGTTGTATCAGGATGTGTCTGAAGTACTGCTATACAGAATGTGTCTGGTAGTACTGGCTGTATACCGATGTGGTCTGGGAAAGTACTGGCTGATATACAGGCTGTGTCTGGTGGTACTGCTGTATACCGGATTTGTCTTGAAGTAGCCGGGGCTTTTGAGGTATTACTGGCTGTATACAGATGTGTCTGTCGTACTGGCTGTAGACGGAAGTTGTCTGGTGTACTGGTGTATACAGGATTGTGTCTGGAAGTTAGCCTCCTGAGGTATTAACGGCTGTATACAGGATTTTGTCTGGTAGTACTGGCTGTATACAGGAGCAGTGTCTGGCGTACTGTTGTAACAGGAAATGTGTCCTGAAGTACTGGCTGATACAGGATGTGTCTGATAGTACTGGTTTTGTATCCAGGACGTGTCCTGGGTATTACTGCTGTATAAGCTGTGTCTGGAGTACTGGCTGTATACAGATGTGTTCCTGTAATTACTGGCTGTATACAGGATGTGTCTGGTGGTACTGGCTGTATACAGGATGTGTCTGGAAGTAGCCGGGCAGAGGTATTACTGGCTGTGTACAGGATGTGTCTGGTAGTACTGTCTGTATACAGGATGTGTCTGGAAGTAAGTCGGGCTGAGGTATACTGCTGTATACAGGATGTTCCTGGGGAAGTAGCGGCTGAGGTCTTACTGGCTGTATACAGGATTGTGTCTGTAGTACTCTCTGTATCAGTATGTTGCTGGAAAGTACTGACTGTATACAGATGTGTCTGGAAGTACTGGCTGTATACAGTGTGGGTCTGGAAGTTACTGGTCTTATACAGATGTGTCTGGGAAGTACTGGCTTGTATACAGGATGTGTCTGGTAGTACAGTGGCGTATACATGATGTGTCTGTTATACTGGCTGTATACGATGTGTCCGGGTATACTGGGCTGTATACAGGACGGGTCGGTATTACTCGCTGTCTACGTTGTGTCTTGGTAGTTTAATCGCTGTATAAATTGTCTGTTAGTAGCCGGGCTGAGTCGTACTGGATGTAATACAGTGGGTCTTAGTTCTGCTGTATACAGATGGGTCTGGCAGTACCTGGCTGTATACAGGATGTGTCTGGAAGTAACTGGCTATATACAGGATGTGTCTGAAGTACTTGGCTGTATACATGATGTGTCCTGGTAGTACTGGCTGTCTCCATGCTGTGTCTGGGAGTACTGGCTGTATCAGGAGTGTCTGGTATACTGCTGTATACGGATTGGGCTGGTAGTACTGCTGTATACAGGACGTTCTGGTAGTACTCGCTGGCCTACAAGGAATGTGTCTGGAGTACTACGCTGTATACAGGATGTGTCTGTTTAGTGCCGGGCTAGGGTAGTACTGGCTGTATCAGGATGGGTCTGGAAGTACTGGCTGTATCATGATGTGTCTGGAATTATCTGGCCGGTATACATGATGTGTCTGTAGTACTGGCTGTATACAGGATGTTCTGGTAATACTGGCTGTATACAGATGTGTCGGTCGTACTGGCTGTAACAGACGTGTCTGTAGTACTCGCTGTCTACAGGAGTGTCTGTAGTACTCCGCTGTATACAGGATGTGTCTGTAGTAGCCCGGCTGAGGTAGTACTGGCTTCATACAGAATGTCGGGAAGTACTGCTGTTACAGGATGTGTCTGGAAGTACTGCTGTATACATGATTGTCTGGTAGTACTGGCTGTATACAGGATGTTTCTGTTATACCTGTCTGTATACAGGACGTGTCGGTAGTACGCGCTGTCGAACAGGATTGTCGTAGTACGCGCTGTATACAGGATGTGTCGTTAGTAGCCGGGCTGAGGTAGTACTGGCTTTCGTCCGCATGTGTCTTGTTTATGGCTGTATACGGTATGTGTTCTGGTGTACTAGGCGTATCAGGAGGTGTCTGGTGTACTGGCCTGAATACAGACTGTTCGGGTAGAGCCAGTCAGAGGTATTACTGTCTGTATACAGGTTGTGTCTTGTAGTAGCCGGCTGAGTAGTACTGGCTGTATACAGGATGTGTCTTGTATAGCTGGGGCTAGGTAGTACTTGGCTGTATACAGAGGTGTCTGTTAGACCGGGCTTAGGGTTTACTGCTGTATTACAGATGCTGTTGTACTGGCTTTAACAGATGTGTCTGTTAGTAAACTTGACTGAGGTCTCCTGGCTGTCATACAGATGTGCTGGTAGTATCTGAGCTTAATTGTACTGGCTGTATACAGATGTTCTGGTAGTAGCCGGCTGAGGAGGACTGGCTTATACAGGATTTGTTCTGGTAGTACTGGCTGTATACAGGATTGTGTCTGGTATAGCAGGGCTGATTATTACTGCTGTATACGATGTGTCTGGTCGTAAGCCGTGCTTGGTAGTACTGCTGTATACAGGATGTGTCTGGTGGTAGCGGGCTGAGGTAGTACTGGCTTATACAGAGGTGTCTGGAGTAGCGGGGCTGTGAGTTATTACTGGCTGTATCCCGGATTGTCCCGGGTATTAAGCCGGCTGAGATATCCTTAAACACCGTACTATCTCAGCCGGCTACTGACCAGGACACATCCTTTATACAGCCAGTACTTACCCCTTTTCAGCTCTCTGACTTCCAAACACATCCTTATACAGCCCATACTACCCTCAGCCCAGCTACTAACACATCCTGTATACAGAGCCAGCACTACCTCAGCCGCGACTACTACCAGAACAAACCTTATACGCCATTACTACCTCACGCCTCAGCCGGCGACTACCATACCACATCCTGTATACAGCCAACTACCAGACACATCCCTTTATCAGCCAGTACTACCAGACACATCCTGTATACAGCCAGTACTACGAAACACATCCTGTATACAGCCAGTACTACCAAACACATCCTGTATACAGCCAGTACTGTGTCTGGTAGTAGCCGGGCTGAGGTAGTACTGGCTGTATATAGGATGTGTCTGGTAGTAGCTGGGCTGAGGTAGTACTGGCTGTATACATGATGTGTCTGTAGTAGCTTGGATGAGGTAGTCTGGCTGTATACAGAATGTTGTCTGGTGTAGCTTGGTGATGAGTTTACTTGCGATAAGTGTCTGGTAGTAGCTGGGCGTATACAGTATGTCTGGTAGTATCCGGGCTGAGTAGTATTGTCTTATACAGGATGTAGTCTTGTAGTAGCTGGGCTGGAGGTAGTACTGGCTGTAGCCGGTTTTGTGTCTGGTGTACTGGCTGTATACAGGAGTTCTGGATTTGCGTTGCTGAGGTATTTCTGCTGTACAACGGAGTGTCTGGTATCTGGCGTATACAGATGTTCTGGTAGTACTGGTGTCTACAGGATGTTCGGGTATAGCCTGCTGAGGTAGTACTGGCTGTAGACAGGATGTATTTGGTAGTAGCTGGGCTTGAGAAGTTACTGGCTGTATAAGGTGGGTCTGGGTATTACTGCCTTTATACAGGAGGTTCTGGTAGTACTGGCCGTAAACAGGATTTTTCCTGGTAGTACTGCTTATACAGGTTGTGTCTGGTAGTAGCCTGGCCTGAGGTGTCTGGCCTGTATACAGGATTTTCTGGTTTAGTAGCCGGGCCCCAGAACTGAGCTGAGATAGTAAGGGTCTGTATGTACAGGATGTGTCTGGTAGTAGCGAAAGGTGAGGACAGGAGTTAGTACTGGGCTTAACAAGGAGTCGGTAGTAGGCGAGGGTGGTGTAAGTAGCTTATACAGTGCTGGTTAAGGGGCGGATCGTACTGGCTGTATACAGGATTGTTCTTGGTAGTAGCTGGGCTGAAGGAGTTAGCATGGCTTGTATGACAGGTGGATGTGTCTGGTAGTAGCCTGGGATGAGGTGATACTGGCTGATAACAGAAGGGTTGGTAGTAGCTGGGCTGAGTTAGTTACTGTGAACTGGATGTGTCGTGAGGGCTAGGACTGGATCGGTAGGTGTACTGCGGTAGTAGGGGGTGTTACATTACTTGGCGTTATACGCGAAGTGGTCTGGTAGTAGTGTGGCTGAGGGTATCGTACGGGGCTGTATAAGGATGTGTTGTCGTGTAGAGCTGGGTGAAGGGTATACGGGCGCTGTATACGGGATGGAGTGCGTCTGGGATAGGTAGTACCTGGGATGTAAAAGACGCTGAAGTAGCGGGCTGAGGTATAGCGGTACAGATGTTGGAGCCAGGCGGGAGGTAGTTAGTATCGAGTTTTTACAGGAGTGTGGTTAGTAGCCGCGAGGAGTTAGCGTACAGGATTGGTGTTTCGAGAGGCGTGGTGAGTACTGGCTGTATACAGGAGTGTCTGGGTAGTAGCTGGAATGAGGTAGTTAACTGGCGGTATAACAGGAGTGTGTTGGTATGTCAGCCGGGGATGAGGCGAGGGTAGTTGGCTTATACAAGGATGTGTGGTCAACTGAAGTAGTAGCCGGCTGATGAGGTTAGTTACTGGCTTGGCAATACAGGACTGTGTTCTGGTACGTAAGCGGGGAGTGGTTAGGTACTGGCTGTATACAGATGATGTTGGTATGGTAGTTAGCCGGGGCTGAGGGTCAGTAAGTACTGGCGAGTACAGGATGGGGTTCAGTGGTGTTAGCAGGTGATAGTTTAGTATAACTGGCGTGATGACAGGATGTGTCTGGTGTAGTAGCCAGGGCTGAGGTAAGTACTGGCTGTTACAGGATGGTTGTGGTTAGTAGCGGCGTGAGGTAGTTACGGCTGATAAACAGGATATGTCGGGTGTAGAGGGATTGAGGTAGTTGACTGGCTGTATATAGGATGTGTTGGTTAGTAAGGGGCGTGACGGTATGTATGGCTGTATAACAGGATGTGTCTGGTATATAGCGGGCTGAGGTGAGTTACTGGCTTATACAGTGATTGTCTGGTAGTTAGCGGATGCTGATGGTTAAGTTACTGGCTGTCTACAGGATGTGCTCTGATAGTAAGCTGGGCTGAGGTGTTAAGTAGGCTGTATACAGGATTGTTGTCTGTGTAGTAGCGGGCTTGAGGTTAGTACTGGCTGTATACAGGAGTGGTTATGTAGTAGCCGGGAGCTGAGGTAGTACTGGGCTGTACAGGATAATGTGTACTGTAGTAGCTGGGGCCTGAGGGTTAGTACTGGCTGTATAGGCATGTGCTGGTTGAGTAGCAGGGCTGAGGTAGACTGGCTGTATACAGGATGTGTTTCTGTAGTAGCTGGGCTGGAGGTAGAATGGCAGGATCAAAGGATCGGTGTCTGGGAGTAGCCTGCGAGGTACTAGTGTAGTAAGAGTTGTCTGGCTGTAGCGTAGGTGAGGTGTTAGTGTGTTAGGTCGGGCTGAGGAGTAGTACTGGCTGTATACAGATTGGTCGTGTGGTAGTAGGCCTGGCTAGTAGTGTAGTATGGCTGTATACAGGATGTTTCTGGTAGGTGACCAGGGGCTGAGTGGGTAGTACGTAGCTGTATACAGGGATGTGGTCTGGTATTAGCCGGGCTGAGGTAGTACTGGCTGTATAACGGAGTGGTCTGGTTAGTAGCGGGCATGGAGCGGGTTATACGTTGTGTGTAGATAGGCATAGTAGGCTTTGTATTACTAGGAGTTCTGGTCGGTAGTGGGCTTGAGGTAGTACTGGGCTGTATATAGGATGTTTGGTAGTAGACGGGCTGAGTGAGTACATGGCTTGTATACAGTGGATTGTGTTGCGTTAGTAGCCGGGCTGAGGGTAGTACTGGCTGGACAGGTTGTGTCTGGTAGTAGCTCGGGCGGGGTGTACTGGCTGCATAAGGAGGTGCTGTGTAGGTGATAGTAGCTGGGCTGAGTAGTAACTGGCTGTATATAGATGGTTCTGGTGTAGCTGGGGTTGAGGTTAGTACGGTTTATATAGGAGTTGGGTATGGTAGTAGCGGGCTGAAGTAGTACGGCTGTATACAGGATGTGTCTGGTAGTTATGCCGGGCGAGGTGTAGTACTGGCTGTATACAGGAGTGTCGGTAGTAGCGGGCGTGGTTAGACTGGCTGTATACAGGATGTGTCTGGTAGTAGCTGGGCTGAGGTAGTACTGGCTGTATATAAGATGTGTCTGGTAGTAGCTGGGCTGAGTTAGTACTGGCTGTATATAGGATGTTTCTGGTAGTAGCTGGGCTGAGGTAGTACTGGCTGTATACAGGACGTGTCTGGTAGTAGCTGGGCTGAGGTAGTACTGGCTGTATACAGGATGTGTCTGGTAGTAGCGGGGCTGAGGTAGTACTGGCTGTATACAGGATGTGTCTGGTAGTACTGGCTGTATACAGGATGTGTCTGGTAGTAGCAGGGCTGAGGTAGTACTGGCTGTATACAGGATGTGTCTGGTAGTACTGGCTGTATACAGGATGTGTGTGGTAGTAGCCGGCCCGAGTTAGTACTGGCTGTATATAGGATGTTTGGCCAGCCAATTAGAATGCCTGTCTTCCACCATGTAACAGGTTTAAATAATAAACAGTAAACATGAATATTAAAATATTATAATAAAGGCACAGTGTTTACAATTGGCTTAGTACAGAAATGATCTGGGTGGGTGATAGGAGTGGGTTGATCAGGCCTTCCCTCCCAGCACTGCCGAGGTTACCCTGAGTAAATTATTAGGTACCCTACTCCCAATCATTACATGGACAGATACTAGACATAGCACAGTAGGTCGGGCTGTTTCCTTGGTCTGATTACCATAGACCCCAATGTTTACGCGTCGCAGACACTTAATGCCCCATCCCGTCAATAGTGCCTAACTCGCTGATCATTAGGGGTCTCAGTGATAAGACCCCCACTGATCATGAGAACGGGGGTCTGAGGTACCTATGGCGGACCTTTCCTCACTCCCTGAGATGAGACCCCTCCATTCATTTCTATGGATTGATTGGACCCCCCGTTCTCGTGATCTGTGGATAGGGCGTAACTTGTTTGGTTGGAAACCCCCTTTAAGTAAGTCTTTTTGTTAGCAGTTACACTTTTTATTTAAGGATTTTTTTTAACATGGGCTCGGGAATCAATTCCCCTAGGTGACACTGACATGAGATCACTTGGTTTCTTGTATCATACACTGGACTTGTATCATGGCAGGTACTGAAACGCATTCTGGCGTGGCCTATTGGAAATATGGTGCAGGCCACACCGGGCTTCTTCTCCGGTACCACGGCTGCCGGTGATGTCATCAGCACCATGAAATATCTGGATTCGATGCTTGACGGAAGGAGCTTCCTCCCTCTGCAGCCACATTAGAGACATGATGGAGCCATGGGTTTAACTGTATTGGTCGCAGCAATAGGGCCCATAGTGTCAGGGGGCCCCAGCATCAGAACTGACACACTAAAGAGTGGAGGATGTGCACCATTATATACATATTATGCTGCACAATGTAGAATAAGGTATATATAGCAGAGCACATCATCCACAGTACACAGCAGATCAGAAATATTGGGGGAAAGGGTGGGGAAAGCAGAACAGCAGGGCCAGGGATCTGCCATGGGGTCAGCAGCTGCTGGGACAGTGTATACATGTATATATCAGTGTATCATTGTGTGAGTACACTAATATGTATATGTTTTGAGTGAGGAGCTGGGCCCCATTCACAAGTCTCCTATGGGGCCCTGCCTCTACTAGTTACGCCCCTGCCAGGACCAAAGCTTTCGCGATCCTGCATCAGCTGCAGCAGGACGCAGTCTCTCCGTTCAGGGTTCTGCATCCCCCTCCACCTGAGGATCACAGATAGACCCTGCAGCTTCACCTCCCTTCACCTGAAGATCACAGATAGACCCTGCAGCTGCATCCCCCTCCACCTGAAGATCACAGATAGACCCTGCAGCTGCATCCCCCTCCACCTGAGGATCACCATTATATACAGGAGATCCCCAGGTTATACCGGCTGTACATATATCATTATATACAGGAGATGTTTGGGTCTGGCAGGTTAGTAGGTAGATGTTTTTGTGTGTTACTGATTTTTGCTTCTTTGTGTCTTTTTCCCCAGGTGACATTAGTTGCAAGGGGATGACAGAGCGCATTCATAGTATCAACCTTCACAACTTCAGCAATTCCGTGCTCGAGACGCTCAACGAGCAGCGCAACCGTGGCCACTTTTGTGACGTGACGGTGCGAATCCACGGAAGCATGCTGCGGGCCCACCGCTGCGTGCTGGCCGCTGGCAGCCCCTTCTTCCAGGACAAGCTGCTCCTAGGGTATAGTGACATCGAAATCCCCTCGGTGGTGTCTGTCCATGCCGTGCAGAAGCTCATTGACTTCATGTACAGTGGGGTCCTCCGGGTCTCTCAGTCCGAGGCTCTTCAGATCCTGACGGCCGCAAGCATCCTACAGATAAAAACCGTCATTGACGAATGCACGAGGATTGTCTCACAAAATGTAGGCGGGGTGTACCCTCTAATACCGGACTCTGGCCAAGAGACACCCAGGGGGACTCCAGAATCTGGTACCTCTGGGCAGAGCAGTGACACAGAATCCGGCTTCCTGCGGGGCCACCGCCAGCACAGTGTAGACCGGATCTACTCTACCTTGTACACATGTTCCATGCAAAATGGCAGCGGAGAACGTTCCTTTTATAGCGGGGCCCTGGTGAGCCACCACGAGACTGCCTTAGGGCTGCCAAGACAACATCACATGGAGGAGCCCAGCTGGATCACACGTATACATCAGCGATCTCAGCGGATGGAGAGGTTCCTAACCACCACCCCAGAAACAACCCACTGCCGTAAGCAGCCACGTCCCGTACGTATCCAGACCATGATGGGAAATATCCACATAAAACAAGAGGTGGAAGATGACTATGACTACTATGGACAGCAGAGGTCACAGGCCCTAGAACGCAACGAGTCAGAAGAGTGCACTGAAGACACCGATCAAGCCGAAGGCACAGAAAGTGAACCCAAAGGAGAAAGTTTTGACTCTGGAGTAAGTTCATCAATCGGCACCGAGCCGGACTCCGTAGAGCAACAGTTTATGCCGAGTCTCGTTAGAGATGGCCAGCAGGATCCTTCCCATGCAGAGTCCAATAACCTGTCCACCGAATGTGTAGAGAACCAGAACCAACAGCACCTGGACACCAGCTCTTCCTCCCCTGAGAGGAGCAATACCGTTGACATGGACAGCACAGTGCTCAGTGTTAGCAATAGCACCGAAAAGGGGGTCCTACAGAATTCTGTCTCCCAGTCCATTGCGCAAGCTTTGCCAACCACTCAACTCTACTTACGTCAGACAGAAACACTCACCAGCAACCTGAGGATGCCGCTTACTCTGACCAGTAACACCCAGGTCATTGGAACAGCGGGCAATACCTATCTTCCGACCCTCTTCACTACGCAGGCGGCGGGGACCGGTCCAAAGCCTTTCCTCTTCAGTCTGCCCCAACCTCTGGCTGCTCAGCAAACTCAATTTGTGACGGTTCCGCAAGCTGGATTGTCTCAGTATACTTCCCAAATTCAGAACCAACCACCCCAAGGTGGACACAGCACAGGCAGCAACCAGGGAGAAAAAAAGCCTTACGAGTGCACCCTCTGCAACAAAACGTTCACCGCCAAACAGAATTATGTGAAGCACATGTTTGTACATACAGGTAGGTGGCCTCATGTTGTATGGGTTGTTGTTTCACAGGATTATTGACTCGCCTAGTTGGTCCCACCATAACATGTAAAGCCCAAACCTTCTGCTTCTGTTCAGCCCCAACAGAAGACCAGGGCCAAGAGAGATGGGACATGTTGAATTTCCACACCCAATCCTTGTTTACAAGGAAGATAAGTCATATACATAATTTTTCCAAAACTTTTCTCCTTTTTCCATATTGAGTGAGCATTTACAATTTGGAATGGTAAGCCAAAATATGTTGACCTTACAAATCACAGCTAGTGAAGGTATAAGGGCGAAGACAAGGTTTTTTAATTGACTGTCCCCCACCGCACTTTGTTACAGAAAAGTTGCCAATTATACATCCACCAATTCTCATTGTTAAAACATGTTGAAACCATCACCAATAATTTAGATAGATCTCCCCACCAACAATCCCTGTTAGGTCTACCTTATGGATCCACCATTGATAGCCCCTACCAGCTTTTCATTGGGTCGTCTACCCTTATCAAGCTAATAAAGGACAATCTCACCTTCAACCACCAATAATTCAATTATTCCTCTTCTGCTACCCCCTCCTGCTGTACCCACATTTTTCACTCCTCCACCCCAATGGCATGGCCAACTCTACAGCGCTCCCCTATTACACAGAGGACACCCACTGTCTTGTGGAAAACATTTCCTTCTCATTCTCCCAATGTGGTGGCATCTACCACTAACAGGTTAGGAAGCCATATGAGATCTCTCCACCTCGGAAAATGACAACTTGTCTTCTGTTTTGGCTAGAATGTTCCGGCCATCTCGTAACTCCCAGTGTGGCCATAAGTGTCTTCTTATGAAGTCCCCGAGCTTGGCCTTCACAATGTCATGTTGTTGTTGTTCTCATTTCACGTTTTGATGCATTTGGGCTTTCGGAAGTCACACACCTTCCCGCAGCACTCCCGATCTGTCCCCTGTGTGCCGTTACTAAGGAGTGGTTGATGTCCAGAATGTTAAATATTTCCACATCTGTGCTTGTGTCTTATGGTTGAGAGATGATTTTTTTTTTACTGACCCTGTGTTTTCTTTGTTTCTATTTTGTCCCCCTTTATGCACTATGCACAAAAGGAGAGAAGCCGCACCAGTGCAGCATCTGCTGGAGATCTTTTTCCTTGAAGGATTACCTAATTAAACACATGGTGACGCACACTGGGGTGAGGGCCTACCAGTGCAGCATCTGCAACAAGCGCTTCACCCAGAAGAGCTCCCTCAACGTGCACATGCGGCTGCACCGCGGAGAGAAATCCTACGAGTGCTACATTTGCAAAAAGAAGTTTTCTCACAAGACGCTGCTGGAGAGGCACGTGGCCCTTCACAGCGCCACCAACGGCACTGCCAGCATCCCAGTACCCGTTCCACCCTCAAACTCAGCTCCAGGATCAGTTCAAGCTCCTGCCACCACCCCAGGACAAGGGTTGCCTCCAGCTCCCAGCATGCCTCCAGCACCGGTCTTGCCTCCTACTCCGGTCTTGGCACCTGCTCCGGTTTTGGCTCCAACTCCAGCCTTAGTTCCACCTCCAATTTTGGTCTCTGCCTTAGCACCGGCACCATCACTGGCTGCACCCCCACCCGCTGCTCTAACACCTAGTCCAGTCCTTATCCCCCGCCCTGGGCCCCCCAACAGCGGAACCACAGTATGCTCTGAGGGCACAACGTACGTTTGCTCAGTGTGCCCGGCTAAGTTTGACCAAATCGAGCAATTTAACGACCACATGAGAATGCACGTCTCCGACGGATAAAAACCCATCCATTCTTACGAACAAAAAAAAAAAAAAAAAAATACAACAAAAGCTATGGCACTAGAATTTAAGAGTTTTTTTGTTTTTATTTTTAGGGTTTTTTTGACATTTTGTACTACATGAAGAACTTTATTGCCTGCTGGTACATTACATTTCCGGAGAGTGGGTGAATATATATATCTATATATATCGAGATATATAACCTGCATATATATTTTATCCAGTCTCCCTCAGATGGTGGCCTTAAGGCCTGGTAGATTTACCGGAATTCTACTGGTTGGAATTCTAACTACTGGCCTCTAAATACAACCCTTCTTTAAAAAAAAAACAAAAAAAATACTAAAAGACGTATGAAAAAAAATAAAAAACTCCTGAAAAATACAAAAAACAAAAACTGAACCCTTTTTCCACTTGTGTAGAGCACTACAAAAAAAAAAATCAAATAATTTAACGAGATATTCAGAAAGGCCGACTGTCTCTTAATATGCCGCCTACAGTGTTTTTTTTTTGTTTTTTTTTTTCATTGCTTTTTACTTTCTGATGACATTTTTCAGCATTTAACGGCTCAGACTTCACAATATCTGATGGATAAAAAAAACTGCGCACTTATCTTATTATATTTTTTTTTTTCCCCCATCGCGGCATTAAATGTCTATTTTTTGTTGTTGTTCTTGTTATGGGGGAGGATCGGGCAGATAAAAGAGGCTGGTAAGAGAAGACCATGATGGACGCCGCCTCCTGGGAGGGGCTCTGGTTCATCCCGCCCCCTGGTTTTGCCTGAATACCCACAATCCCCCTCTCATCGTGTTTCTACCCGTCCAAGAATTTCATCTGCAGCTGAAGAGAAATAAGAACTGAGAGAGAGCGACACAAAACGCATAAGGGCAAAAATATTGTGGCTGTGCTAAATTAGTTTTGCAACTTTTTTTGGTTTTGTTTTTTTTTTTTTTAATTTTCAAGCAACAAGAATCTGCAATGACAGAAACAAACCTTTTGTTGGATATCGCCGTCACTATCTGAGTTCCTGATGCAGTACGGGACAAGGGCACAAACGTCTTGTGTCTACGGAACCCAATGTCACAGACAAATATCCGAGGTAGAGAAACCATAAAAAACACAAAAAAGAAAAAAATCTTTCCCGCTGTCCGGCACCTTCAGTCACAGATCGGAGGTGGAACCATCCTGATGGCGGGTCCCGATCTATGAACGATGAGGTTTCCATACTGTGTGGGGGGGGGGGGATACATCTTGTGTCGGGGTCACTTTGTATCGAAGGCAGAACGTTTCTCTTTGTACCTCGCACAGATTAGAACTTTGCAGTTTTTTCTGCCGTCTCCAAGCACTTACGTTTTGGGGTTCATTCTTTTCAGAACCCCGAATCCGCCTTATAATTGTTTCACCCTGCGCCGGTAAAAAAGGAACGTTCTGCTTTCAGCCCATTGAATGGTTGCAAAATCTTGTATGGGTGGGGATTAGAGATGAGTTTACCCCACCGGAACTCTTTAAGTTTGGGTCCGAGGTTCGGGGGCGTCCCACATGACTCGGACATATTGGCGCATTGGTTGCTGAACAGTCAATCCGGCAAATTGACGACCCAAGTCAACTGGCCATGGCTATGATTGGCCAGACGTTTCCACTCGGCCAATCATAGCCTTCCTTACTTGGCCAGGGTGTCAATTTACCAATTTGTCCGGGTCACATGGGACGGACCCCAACTTGGAGTTGAGGTCTGCTCATCCATAATGGAGATTGAAAGTTTGCTGGATATTTCTGTTCGAGGATTTGCCAAACCCAAGAAGAACGGTCTCCAGTGTCACCAAAAAGTTTTTTAATTTTTTCAGAAATTCTAAATTGAAAAAAAATTTAAATCTTACATGAGGCTCCCCAATAACAAAAATCTAACTGAATGGAATTATTTTTTATTGCCAAAGATGTAAAATAAGAAAAAAAAATGTGCGATTCTTTAACAAAAATTTGTAATTCATGCCCAGATTTTGTGTACTTTTTAGGTTTTTAGTCTTTATCATTTTCAATCTTTAAAACTGTTGTTATTTTCATGATTAGCAAAATCACAGCTACAAAAATAATTTATCTGAAGGAGATCGAAATAATCTCCACAACGAAAATAAAATGCTAAAGTATTTAAGTAATAAAGGAATTTTTGGAATTTTTTTAAGTTGTTACATTAGACAAAAAGTTTAAATCGGAAAACTTTTTCCTACATTTATTGCGATTTGCTTTAAAGTTTTTATTCAAACAAATGTTTGGTTTTTTTTGCTTTGTAGCTAAAGATTAGCTAAGAAAAAAATCATAAAAATAAAATTTTTTTACATTTCCAATTTTTCAATTTACAAACAAAAAAATTAGCAAAATTTTCCAAATTTGTTATTTACATTTTTTCCGAGAGATATTATTTTAGTTCTAGTTATGGCTTTATGTCGCCATTATCCCCCATTTACACGTATTTTACTATTTACATTTTTTATATGGTGACCCTAGAACTCGTTTGTGGTTTTGGCAAATTCTGCACCAGAATAACATTTGGAGACATTTTCCTTTACAGAATGTTGACTGATTATGGAAAGTCCTGGTGCAGGGATCGTTCTTGTAGACCAACGAGTCAATGAACCTTTATTATTTTTTTTATTTTTTGTAATTATATAGTTTTTTTTTTAGGACTAACACGTCTAGTGCAAGGAACAAAGCAGAGCGTACACTGAATGTGTAATGGTACATACAGGATGAGTCATGGGGGAGGGTCGCAGATCACTATTGTGTCATGCCCCGCCCCCGAGGAAGGAAAGAAAAAAAAAAAAAGCAAGTGATTGAAAATGAGACCTAACCCTTCTATCTGAATCCATATGCTGCTTTCTGTTGTTGTTTCTCGTGTAGCATCTATTTGCTGGTTGGAATTGTTGACTCCTTAGCTGCCACTTGATGCAATCAATGGGCGGAGTCAGTAGAGTCCTACGTCTCCTCCGCTCCTCCTGATCTCATCTGTATGAGTGGGCCTATAGCAATCCATCCTGCCTTGTAATGAGGCTTAGGCCATGGGGGTTTCCAGTCTATTGGGGGGGGGGGCTGTATCAATTGCCCAAATCATGCGAATCTGCCTTTTCCGACACAAGGAAGACAAAGTATTATGTTTCCTACATCCCGGGGTATAAAATATGAGCTATTATCTCAGAGCTGTGACATAAAGGGGTTGTCCAATGGGTGGTCCTATAAGTGATTGACAGCAGTATCTGTATGCAAGGTCATACATGAGAAGGACCGCCTACTAGACTTCTAAGTACAGGAAAAGCAGAGATTTAATTCTTAATAAAGTTATTCTGAATCTTTTCCCAAAAAAGTATCAATCCGCTCCTCCTGAGGCGCACAGACCTTCCATGTCATTGCTCTGATTTATTATCTCATCAAATCATTTCCGGTGGCAGCTGGACTGTTAAATATGGATTTATATTCCAGGATTGTAGCTCCAGCAAGTGCATCAGGGGGAGTGTCCTCACACTGCTGTGCTCATAACATTAAGCTGCTTCACTGCCTAGTTAGCAGGCATCTTGTGGAACAGCATATACACAGGGCTGATTACACATCTCTCCAGGGCCAGTACATAACACTGGCTGTAGAGAGCACAGAGCACAGCAGTGTGAGGACACTCCCCCAATACACTTGGAGAAGCTACAATCCTGGAATATACATACATTTTTCATAGTCCTTCTGCTACTAACAACATAAATGTCTGACTCCACTTGTCTCCAGGGACAATACATAACACTGGCTGCAGTCTGTATGGTCACTGCTGCTCACACACTCCTGAATATCTGATGAAGGCACAGACTGCGTTCTCATGAATATTACTTAAGCCTCCAGTGGACATGTGGATGTGTAGTAACTCCCTGTAATAGTAATTCCTTATAGACTGTATGCACATAAAATACAACAATACAACAATAGATAATAAACTGATCCTGGCACCTGGTAGATGAGCGCCCTCTAGAGGTTACTTGTGTTTAGCATCTGCTATATAATAACAGATGACTTCCAAAACAACCGCTGCCTTCTCACTTCTGTCCACTAGATGTCACTGTCTATTTCAGGACTTTACACCATAGAGATGGTAAAAACGCTCCTACCATCCAAAAGTGATCAAGTCTAATGCTGCCCCTGCACGTGGCCGACGCGGTCTGGAAACTTTTTGTGACCGATCATTTGCAAAATCTTCTGTCTGCCAGGAACATTTGTGTTTGGTTGGAAGAGTTTGGCCAAATGTAAATGTATCGAATAATCGGATGGATTTGGCACAAAACCAAAAAAATTACAAAATGACATGGTATGTGCTGCTTGGAGGAGGCTTATGAGCTCCCACTGTGTGTACAAGGCACCAAAAACAAACTGCCAAAATCCATAGTAAAGGTGATTTAGAAATAACTCATTCAATATATCCTCATAGAGTAAATGCCCCTTTCTCCACTTACTTGGCTCTTCTCATATCTCCATAATGATATCATGAGTTTCACTCATTTCTGCTGAATTCCTTCTTGCTAACAAAATGGACAGACGCTAGTGTCGGACTGGCCCACCAGAGTACCAGAGGATCCTCCGGTGGGCCGGATAGATGGTGACTAAGGAGTAGAAGAAGAGGATAGGTGGAGCTGTAAGTCGCAGTAGCCCACTCCCGCCACCAGAACTCAGACACTAACAATTAGAGGTAAAGCTGATGAGCTCATACCGTGAATACATGAAATATAAATGGTCAATAACCTTTCAGCATAAATCACTAGTACAAGTAACTACAAGAATTATTGTAATAGACATTATCAGAGCAGAGGGCTTCTTTCTCCTCTTACTTGGCTTCACTCATGCTCCATTTTCTGCTGAATTCCTTCTTGCTAGCAAGATAAAAGTTCACTAAAATATCAAATTACTCAGCAACTAAGAGAGAGACACAGAGCCTTCCTGACTGCATATGATGGCCATGTCTAGTCTTACTTCTTGTAAGATGAGGGCACGCTTGCTGTATACACTCCCCGGGCATCATCGTACCCCACTAAACTAGTGTTCATTGGCACCCATTCAATTTTTTTAAGCTATATGTTAGACACAGCATAAAAAGAAGCTAATCTAGTACTACAGAGTTAGCGCCCTCTAGTGCTGACCAGTGGAAGACAGAATATTATCAGGTAAATCTGTGGATCTAGGGATACAGTATACAGTTAATATTCACTCTAAGAGGGCAAGATGCAACAGTTACATATGTTCCCTGGCAACGTTTATGGCCAACCATAGATTCATGAGAACGCAGCCCTGCTATTCCTCATAGAGGCCAAGAGCCATCAGATAGATCTGCACTACTGTACTTCATGCCATGTCCTATACTGTGCTGACTAGCGCACATAAAATGGTATGGAGTATACAGCCACCATGCATTGACGCTGAGGAGCACCCTGAGCAGATACCCAGAGCTCCTTGTAATAACTAGTAACAGAGGTGTCGCCCCATACACTGGCTACAACCTACAGTCCTAGATACTCAACCTTCTCCGACATCCTATGCACGTAACGTCTCCCTTCTTTGTGTACGAGTCTTCCATCGAGGAGAACTTCTACACAGTCTCTGTATTGTAACACCTTTATTCCGGAATGGATGATTTCATAGTACGAGGAGTGGGGGAGTCGTCATCTGAACACTCTGCTATAATATCTTCCCACGCAGATGTCATGTCTCTGTAGAGTTCTTGTCTGGTTGTTCATCCCTATGGTGATAGAGCAATACCTGCCGTAGATTCCCTCCTCTGCAGTGCCTCCTAAAGTCAATCTGTCACCAGGTTCTTGCATGATGCCCAATTCAAGAAGTATCGGGAATTGATGAACAGCCCTGATAGGTGCCCATGGGGGGCACTAAGAGCAAAGCCCCACTCCTCCACTGATTATAATTAATTTGGGATGTAGGTCTTGACTCCATTCAATGGCATAGAATGGAGACAGAAGACTATTTGGGAGGTTGTTTATGGACACTTTGTAACTACTGGGTGTCCACCAATATGAGGGCTTCTAATGGTTGCCCAAAAGTCAAGGGGTCTGTCCCAGTGACAGATTTCCTCTAAGAAATGTTTTGCACTATCCTTGAAGTCCACCTGATCTGCAGCCAGTGGCTCCCCCTTTGGCACAGAGAGTGTCATATTCAGCGTTTGCATATTCCAGAATGGTTTCATGGGTGGGTACCCAAGCGGTTTTGTCAAACCGGACATAAGACTTTGAGTAGAGCAGAAACTGTTGAAGACATCACCCACCCCAAGATCACCTTAGTAATATTTGCTTGTAGCAATAGCATAGAAGCACGTCCAGAAGGCCAACCCTACATCAAAATTTGCTTCCCATCTACCTAACCCTGGGGGGCTTTTAGGGGTGAACGGCCCACAAAACACAATACTCATGATTACCGCCTCCTGGGTCACCTGTCACATTGTTCCTGGGAGCATAGTCTTGCGGGGGGGGGGGGGGGGTTCTGCCAATTCTGTTTGTTTTGTTATGTTTTTGGCCAATCTTCTTCCGTCAGTTCTCTCTGGTTTGTTAGTTTGCTCGTTGTTGTTTTGCGTTGATTATTATTGCACTAAGTTTGACTGCACTGCACTGCACTACTGACAAGTCATTGCACAGGCCGAGAGGTAGAGAGCAGAGAAGAGTTGATAATACTGATGTGATGGTTAAAAAATAAAAAAAAAGTAGCTACAAAGTCAAAATGGGTTTAACCCACTTCGAGTGAAAACTGATCTTCCTAGATGTAACCACAACTTATTGCCTTCCTACCCAATATACACATATTATCCGTAAAGGCGAACGTGAAACACTGATCAGTCCTGAAAGATGAAGAATCGAGAAAAAAGAGACCTGTGGCTACGGATATTCGAGGAAAGTCTATCGGGATATACATCTTCATAGATTAAGTGAAGTGGAGGATGATTCTGGCCACCCATGAACCAAAATGTTTCAGGCCTTGGTCATCCATTCCTGAGACTTCCTTGGACTTGCCAACTTTTAAATTATGGTAGACAATGCTATGAGTAGTCCACCCTCAGTGTACTTGGTTGTGTCGGCTGATCAACCAATTGTCCATAAGATCTGGTAGACCTTCTTCTAATATCCATGGCCAACTTTAGGTTCAAGAGTGTTTGACAAGAGGTCAAGGTGTTTGACGTCCTAAGCAAAAACCAGGCATGCTTTACCAACCATACTACGACACTAACCCGTTGAGATGCCATCGTAAGACAATGTGTCTCTACGATACAAAAAAGTTGCATTCGTGCTTCCTGAAATGAGTCGAGAAGGCAGTCTTTACCAGAATAACGACTGGTCACTATGCCTGTAGACTTGTCTTAAAGATACTGAGATGGTGGTGGGGTTGTGGGGGAAGACAAGGGAAAAAATCAATCTGTGAGCCAGTATTAAAGCTTTTGGAGGAATTCCCCCTTATGATTGCTGTGCACTGTTGACCTCACAGATTTGTTACTATGTATTACGTGGTGGTGGTGGTGGTTTTTTGTTGATCTGTGACAAAGTCTACTCGATAGAAGTTGCGTAACCGAGACAATTCTAGAGACCACCAGAAAATCGGTGAGATCTTTTCTACTTCAAGAGTTCTTCACCCGTGTCATCTTCTGGATCATGTGACACTGGTGTATTACGTTAGGTAAAACAACAGCCATATTCTCGTCGTAGACCTAGATGTCCTGGAGTAGCAGATAAGACCTAGAGTGAGACCGAGCAAGGCTTGTACTGCAAGTATTAAGAAGAACATGTTAGTAGAGGTCTCCGCCTTATGCTTTCCTTTGAGACGTTAAGCTCGTATATTACAATGGCTGCTTGCTGCAATATCCTACTGAAACCAGGCGGAAAGTTGCTCGCCTGTAGCGGTGGGATCCCACGCCCGCGATGCTGTGATTAGATTTGCACTAGACTCAAGTACTTTTCACCTGGAGCTACAGAAGGATGCACCCAAACACACGACGTGGAGGAACAGACTGATGTCCTATTTTGGGTTGTCATCTGTGCATTAATAACCTTGTATTAGGTGGTATTCCATCTCTTGCCATGTGTCCCCTCTTCACGTATCATTATCACACCGGCGTCGTGTCCCACATGATATGTTACGACAGGCCAGTATCTGAATAGAACTTTTGGATTTTCACGATATACTTCTATATAACACACACCCACTAGGCTCCAGTCCACTGCTTGCTGTCGTTTACATTCTCCCTCGTCTCGGCAGAGGAAAGTCGGGAAAGGGAGGTCTTCTCTTGATGTGAGTTATTAACAGCTTGTTGGCGTCTGCTTCTCTTTTTCTTGAGATTTTGTTTGTGTGTATAAGAAAGCATTGCACTTTTTCCCCTCGGTAAAAAAAAACAAAAACAACCATTAAAAACAAAAACAAAAAGTTTACGAGGGGAATAATCTGTTGTCATGTTGTTTCATTGCAATGAGTTGTAATAAAAAAAAAAATTTGCTAAAAAAAAGAGTTTTTGGAAGTTGACCAAATCATGACTCGAAATATTTTGGCAACTAGAAGTCTGGTGCTGACGTTGAGGGGGGGAAGTGTCACTCGCTCGTCGTATGTTTACCCCAGGCAGTGTGTCTAGGTAGCAGATGTATTTATTTGTTGATATATTCGGGATTTGGGGGATTCTGCTCACTTCATGGACTTGGTAGACGTTTACCAAGAAGGAAACCACCTTACTGCCTTGTTGTACCAGTCACGACACATTGTAGATGCACCGGCTGGCCCCGCGCCGTACCGCGGCCGAGCCAAAGATAGCAAAACACAAGAGCAAAATCCTTCCCGGTCTCGGCTCTTGTCTCTAGTTCTATATCTTGTACATTTTTTAGGTAAATTTTATTTTGACTAGATCGAAAGCGACGTGAGCTATAAGAACCCTCCCCCCCAACCTGCCGATCACTGTCCGTACAGCAGCACTAACTTCACTAAAGCGCTAGTTATCAATAGAAGAGATTTTTATTTTAGTTGTTTTAACGTTTTTTTATTTTTATTACTAACACCGTTCCTTGTATTTAATCTTTACAAGCAGTATCAACCGTTCATGTGAAAAGCGATGACTTTAAAAAAAAAAAAAAAAAACCCAACAAAATTTTTAGGAGTATTTTATGAAATAATTTTTTTTGTCTTTTTTTTTTTTTTTTTTTCATATTATTGATATGTAATTCTACTGTAGACCAAATATTAGAGCGGAGGCTGAATTTGAGGCGAGAGGCAGGTAACATGTTAGGATGCAACATGCTACACGTATCCTTACCAAGCCTTATTCATCTATTCTTTCTTACATCGGGCTGCTGTTTGGGGACTTTGCCCACGCGGTGGTCCGGCGGCGCGCACCCGTTCTGTACAACACTAGTTCATTTTTTTTTTGTAATCGTATTAATCATTGTATTATGTTTTATAGTAATTTCATTCAGTGACGAAGCAGAAGCGCATTGCAGGTTTTTGGCGAGTATCAAGGGGAGACAATAGCGCGAGGCCTTTTGTGTTTAGACGATGCTTTGAGTTTGTTCATTTTATTGTACATATACAGCATATATCTTTAGCTTTTTATATCATTTTAAATAGGAAGATGTTATTTTTTATTTGTCAGATGACGATGCACTAGAGAGTGTTTGGTACCGTGCTGTGGTTCTGTCTTGAGGCTGCGTCTGCTGTCATGTGATGGCCCGAGAGAGTTTTTTTGCATGGCACCGCCATGGGCACATCTATTACCCCTTTCTATTATAGTTTAGATTACTTCCAGGCTATGAAAAAATAATTACACTTAATGGCAAAATCATGTATTCTGCAGCCAAAAATTTTGAAAAATTACGGCACTATAGAGCTATAAGGACCCACACCATCCCCAGAAGGCATCAGACAACCACCCTGTCTCCTAGACAGAGGGAACCTCATGTCTTCCAGGGCTTAACAATATCACCACTGCCGTAGAATTTTTTTCCCTGGAGAATATTTTGAAAAAATTTAAAAGTCAGATGTGATGACTTAAACAAATTTTTTTTTTTTTTATTTATATCCCACCCCCCATCTAGTAATTATTAATCTATTGGTGCTGACTCATTTCATCCAAATTTCACCTTCACCTTTTCTATATTTTTTAGCACTTCAGTATTACCATTTCTCAGTCCATGGTGCTAAGTCCTTCTAATCATCTGTAAAAGAAAAATATTGGGAGGGACCATTAAAAAAAAATACAACCCCCCAAACTACAACAACTAAAAAAAAGTATGCAAACCTCCGGTCACCGAGTAAGTTTTTCAACCAAATCGTGACCTGAAAATTTCTTAAAAAAAAGAAAAGGTGAATTGTGGAAATCGGACCAAAGACATCAGATTTTTTTATATTTTTTTTTATATAATCAAAGAAAAAATAAAAACATAAATTTTTAAGTGTAATTGTTTTTTTTTTTTCATCGCCTGTGATGTCCGGCCACGGCTTATAATGGGGTGTTGGACATTGTCCATAAGCCCCGTTCCCCGGTGCAGGAAGCCTGCAATGCGAAGGTAGGGTTACTCAACCACACACACTAAAAACTTCTATCACGTCGTACGGCGCACCCTAGACTCAAATTGTCTTGAAATGAGAACTGACTTTTTTTTTTTTTCCAAAGGAAGGAATCCTATTTTTTTTGTTTTTCTGTAATATTTTTCTATTTTGAATGCATTTTATTGGTATAAGACTGTTTTTGTTTTTGTTTGTTATAATTCTCTTTGGTGAAGGCATTACTATAAAAAAAAAAATCTAAAAAAAAAATAAAAAATTAAAGGAGAGAGAGAGAGAGACAATTTGAAACAATCTATGTTTGCCCTTATGGATATGCTGCATATCTGAGATATTAAAGCTGATTTGTCAATGAGTGTTAAAGATGGGATAAGAATTTTTTTTTTTGTATGTGTTAAGATAATATTTGTATCCACTGCTGTTTAATTTTGTGTTGAAAAGGAACGTAGAAAAGGGATTGTTGTGTTTCGAATTTAACTTTTTTTATTGAGAAAAAAAAACTATTATTTATGAGATGTCAAACACTGGACTTTGAGTTTTAAGCATTAAGGAAAAAAAAAAATTCCATCGATATCAAGAATCGGTGTCCCCGCCCCCCAATCTACTTTGTCTTCTGATAACATCAGTCGTAAAACATTCTCACCTTTTACCACCAGGTCAAAATTATTCAGAAGTTTAATAAAAGGAGAGAGGGGGGGGAGGGGACATCCAGACATTCAAACACAAAAATTTCTGTATTTCGAGGAGTTGAGTTGCGGAGATCCCGGGGTTCTGTAGATGCTTCTCCATCGCGACCTACCAACCCAACCAAATTCACAGTCATTTGGATCGGAAACGGCAGGGTTCACCCTTCACCACCAGATCACAGAGCACAAAGACCTAGTGGATTAGAGGTTAGCTTCCTTCCTTCCATAGTCCTTCCCCTCGCATACAGTTTCTAGTATATGTGCCTTTGTTTCTGCCTCTATAAAGTAACCCAACGTGGGGCGCCATGGCCCCCTCCGCTATCGCTACTGTCTGTCTTCTCCAAGGAGTTAGCACAATGCTACTGCATTCAAGCCTTGGAAAGCAATGAATGCCCCTTCAGCCTAGAAGATAAGGGACCTCGTCACTACCTTGAAAGTCCATTAGTCCCCACCATGATATATTTATTTTTGTATTCTAGACATAGAGTGTGGCCTTAAACTCATTCCCTCACCTCGACAGCTCATTCCGTATTGATGTCCACTTCACCTTAGTTTTCATGCATCGATATCGGACCCAGGGTGCCAATGGTTTAAGCAGACAGCGGGCTACTTTTATGTGCCGTATAGTTGTATAAGTGCTTCCTACTACAGGTGCGGGCCCCAAACAGCCCCCAAAATCTTATCCCAGTTCATCACTGCCAGAATGATGTTTTCTCTTTCGTCACTGTGAATACTGCCTCCTTTAAGACTTGAATATCTTCTCTCCACTCACTTCAGTTTTTACTCTTCCATTTCTTCTACCCTCAGTTTTCTTCCAAATTACTTTGTGATTGATTCAAAAACCAAATTTGTGATGGAGAAGCTGATACATGCTCAGAACCTCTAATCTGTGTGTCCTTAGGTAGTGTCAGACTGGACCTCCCGACAGTCCTCCAGAACCGGGCTCTGATGTAAGGACTGGAAATTTGCTGTCCAGTTTGAAGGTTATGAGTGTCGATTTCTGAGAGACTACTGGATGGTGGGCCCCCCCCAGAATAAATTCTGATGGGCCCAAAGACCCAAGTCAGACACTGTCCTAAGTTATAGTCCTCATCTGGAATTCATAATTCATTTTTATATTGATCAATACATCTTTTTTGAAGAGCCAAGTCCAATGTAAGTCTTGGCATATGAGGCACCGCCATGGGCCCCTTACTCACCCCTAATAAGTTTTATTATATAACACATGGGTGTGACAAACATTCACACTCATAATAAGGGGTTGTCAACTTGGAAAAGACCAGGTGAGGACTCATAACCAATCATCAGACCACATCGGTACCGCCGCTTCCTCAACTCCTCTCCAAAGCAATCTATATCAACCCAAACATTACAGATTCCGTCACCAATAGTCCAGACTGGGGTAACAACCTCCAACGCCGGATCACACACTCATTCGCACAATTACCAAGCAACAAGCAGCACTATCCACTCACTAGTCATCCACTCGCAGCCACCGCTGCCATCTCCACAGGTTGTAGTAACATTTCAGTACAGAGAACGTCGTTATGAAGAAAATAAGGAACTGTGTGTTTTTATGAGAGAAAAAGAAATATAAAAAAAAAAAAATAGATAAACTGGTCGGAGCATTACAAGACAAGACAGCCGCGTATATTCACTAACTTTTATTTTTGGTACTGTTCAAGTCACTTCCTCAAGTGATGTTTAGGCAGCGTATATGTATATGTCCCCATGTATACATATATCCTGTGCTTATGTCTCTCTATATACATTGCTGTATTCTGTGCGAGTTGACATGTATATATTTGTATTTAAAAGATAAAAAGATGATTTTAAAAAGCTGAATTTGAGGGTCATTTATCGGTAACAGCACGCTACCCGTGGTTTATTTGGTTCATACAAGGATTTACCAGTGACTCTTGGTCTGCCTTAAAAAAAAAAATAAAAAATCACTATTTTTGGTTCGACAATTGTGGTGGACAACGTGAAAGTGGTCGTGAAAAAAAACTAAGAAAAACTTCTCGAAGCACCTTATTATGACACAAAGTGTACGGTCTCTTCTTATGTTATGCACCTTATACATGTACGTAGCTCTCGTGTTATGTATATTTCTCCTGTCTGGTTACATTTTAAAAAAAAAAAAAAATTATTTTTAAAATCACAATCATTCCAGAATTTTATTTTATGAATTTTTCACAATCAGTCATTTTATAGCCAGATACTAATATTTTTTTTTAAACATCCTGACCGTTATAACATCCAATAAAGCAGGAGCATAAAATATGGAAGAATGTAGGGCGACACCCTATATAATTTCTATAATGAGAGAGCTCAGGGGTCACCTAAAGAGGAGGCGAGATTCTACAAAAGGGATCATCTGAGATAAAATGTTACTGAGCTCTCTCTATATAAATATTATGCTAAGTCGAGTAAAAAAAAAAGTCAGATTTATGAGATAAAAAAGACTGTTTTATAAAAAAAAAAACACTATAAAAAACATAAACCTTGTATTCGAAGAAATGTCATTACAATCTCAGAGCTATTGGATACCAGAGCACAAGCCTACGATCACATAGATCCCTAAATTATTTATTTCGTCCAGGGTAAGTCTTGGCACAAGAGGTACCGCAATGGGCACCTTACACACCCCACAATTAGAGAAAACATATTATTGTACAGTATCACACCTGGTGTATACAAAGGGCTCTTGGATACAAAGTCAGAGCTGTGAGATACCACATCACAACCCCAAGAGACAAAATCAGAGCTCATAACCCTAAGATAAAATGTCCGTAACACTGCAGACCCTGTTATTGACCGTCGTTCAGATGACACTATGCTAAAGAAGATTTCACTACATTGATGAAGCACTTACTAACTCACCTCCCATCCCTCCTCCATCCATTATGGTAATATCAGCCATCCGCCCGGTACCCCCCACCCCCCCACCCTAGCCCTACTACGTTATTACTCTGTCCAGCCTTTTTACCCCCTCACCCCTACCACGTTATTCCGTCATTGTCAATAAGGCAGACCAAGAGTCCTGATCTATGAAACCTTTTCTTTTTTTTTTTCTTTTTTTTTTACTTCTCTCGTAACTGTTTTTTGAAAGTTTTTTTTTTTTTTTGTTTTCCCAGTAACGTTTGTCAGTGGTGGAAAGAAAAAAAAAAAATAAGTGAACACAAGAAATATAAAATATAAAAAAAAAAAAATATGAAATGCATACGCCTTTTTATCAAGTGCTTTAAACTATAGAGTTACTCCACACATCCTGACAGCTTTTTTTTCTTTCCACAGTGGCAGAACCCTTAAGGCCATCTACTTATTAGCCTCTTATCTTTCTCACCTATATTTACCTGTGATTTGTATTTGTTATTTAAACAGGACAAAAAATATTTAAAAAAAAAAAAACAAACAAAAAAAAAACACCACAAAAAAAAAAAAAGAACCTAATTGTAGCGCTTCAATATTCTATTATATTACTATTGTGACATTTTTTGAATACTGTGAAAGTTTATCTCTTGCATATACTTTATACAGAAGTATTACGCCTTAAATACGAAAAAAAAAAAACAACTTTTACAAGTTTTCTGTTCTGTGTGGAAGAAGTTATTCGATGTTGCTAAAGAATGATGTTTTCTTTGGTTTATTTTATTTTATTTTTTTTTTAAATGTTACCAGCACTTTTTGTAAGTTTCACTTTCTGAGGTATTGTAAATTCACACTGTTTGTGAAGTTTGAATATGAAGGAAGAATAAAACAAAAATGAAAACACTTTCCGCGCAGTTCTGTGTCTTTTAATGTCTTGACGTTTCGGGAAACAGGTGCCACCGTCTAGTAGAAAGTAAGGACCTGTTACTGTCCTCGCCCATATTTCACCTGATCTCATGTCAGCATGTAGGTCCAGCTCAGATTTTTTGGGTTTTGGGAACCCAGACAAGTTTCATATTTTAAAGGGGTTCCGCGTTCCGAAAAAATACTAAGGGTGGGGAGGGCGCCTGCTTAAAAAAATAGTACTCTTACCTTCCGGTTGCCCTCCGGTATCATCTTCGGGCGGCCGTGGCCGGGCCACTCCTACCGCCCCTATCACAGCATTGTGTATGGGGGCCGAGGTGTGGGTTCCGGCCGGAATGGCTGAATACCGGAGGGCACCTGGAGGTAAGTAGGACTTTATTTTTGTTAAAAAGCGCGCCTCACGGCCACCCTAGTGTTTTTTTCTCAGAACTCGGACACGCCCTTAAATATCAGGGCAGTTCCCGGGTAGCGTACAAAGATCGGTTCTGTAGGTTTGATTCTTAGAAGTTGAATTTGTATGCAGGTCGGAAATTGTATACTTTAGAAGTAATAAAGTCGTAACGTAGACGCCTGTTCTACCCTATAGCTGTATTATGTAGCCTACAGGCTAAAGTACAGTAAACTACCAAATCCAGAGGTTCTTGTTAACTATGTATTCCGGTCTCTAATTCCTTTGTTCTTACTCTTACTTATTTTACCTGCCTTTGTTCATCTTTTTACTCATCTTCTACTCTCCTTGCACTCACATTCCATTCTTCCCTCAGCCTTCCACCCACTCTTACGCTTTCCCCGGTCCTTTGATCACCCCTTATGGTCCTGGATTGAGTAACCGGGTTCTAACTAATGTAAGGAAAGCGATGACCTTATGAAAATTTCCCTTATCTCCTTCTCCATCTTTCCCTATATTATTTCATATATCGTGTCATGTTTCCGTCTTTTTTATCCCCATCTGCTATTCTCCACTTTCTCCCTCCAATCTTTCTACCTGTTGTCCTCTTTCCCTCCCTTGGTCGGCCCTGTCAATCCTAGTTCTATTAATAGTCTCTATTTATAGCCCCTTTGAAATGCACCATGAACCTGACATTCAAATTAAATACCTATTAAAAAACTTATAAAGTAAAAACCAATCTCATCGTGCCCCTACTCCCTAAATTGTTTTTGTGTTTCCTGTGATGAAATTGTACCTCCGTTTTTCCCCTTATCCTTGTCCCCCCCCTTCTTTTCTATCGCCCTCCACCGTCCTTTCTGAGTCTTTTCTGCTTCATTGGGTTTTACTCTTACGGCTGTATTCGCCTTCTCTCGTATTTTTTTTTTTCGTACTCTGCTGTATCTCCCTGCCATTCTCTTCCTTGTTCCCTCCCTCCACCAACTTTTCTTCCTACTTCTTTCTCCCTGTTTTCACCGATCTGTCAGTCTTAGTAGCGCCCCTCTCATCGTCACGCCCTCCGCAAAGCGGGTTAAACAAGCTGCGGTTGTTGGTACCAACCAGGTCGTTCCTCAGTGCGTACCCTTGTCTGCCGTGGCGGCCAAGGTTGAGGTTCAAAAAACGGCAGACAATCTCGGTGGTCAACAGTCCAGGCACAGGTAGGGCCAGTGAGTTCCATCCAGTAAAGAACGAAGGAGGGGGTCACGGGGATAACCAGCACACGATCAGCAGACGGAGGAACACGGTACAGAAAGGAGGATAACGGGCGGATTCGTCAGAAATCACCCCAGCTCACAGCTTCTCTCAGGCTGTGAGGCACAACAGATCCGGCAGGGCTGCTGTGCATGAGAGGCAGTCTTATAGAACCCGTGGCACAATGCTTGCTCCTCCCTGTGGTTTGATTGAAGCAATCCCACTGATACCACAGACTTTAGCAATGCTGCAACGAGTACTTAGGGGATTGTCAATATTAACTATATACATACACCAGGGTTTATTTACTTGAGAAGGTGAATATCAGTAGGATTGAAATGGCTATTAGGTGTCTGCCTTTCTGGACCCGATAGACTCGCACCCCTTTTTGAGTTTCACTTACTACCTTCCTGTTCCTGAGGGGGTGAAAGAGGCCAAGGTGAGAGAAAGACATTGGCTGTGTATGCTGATCTGCTACAAATCATTACCACGTAGGGCTCCCACTTGTCATTTTGTTGTTTCCGTCGTTGATGTCCTCACATTCTCAGGGCTCCCTCCCTGTTCATCCTGTCTTCCTATTATTTATTATTATTTTATCTCTTTGAACTTTTTGTCCTTTTTCTCGTCCTGTCCCCATCAGTGGAACATGTATAAAGACACCTAACCCCTTTGTGTGGCTGTTGTTCTGGTTCCTTTAAAGTATGAAAAGATTGAAAACGCGCACGAAAGGTTGTGTAAGCAAATGGTACAAAAACAAAATTTATGATTTCCTAAATCTCACTATAACTATCCTCCACACACCTACATAAAAATCCCTTTAGTTTCAACCACCTCTCATACCCATTCCGTCCTATCATTCCATCCCCCCTAATATGTTCCTTCTCTCCCTCAACTGTGCACTTACCACTCCATCCCCCTCTTCTCGTCCGCCCGGGAATGAGGTGTCGCCTTCCGCCGTTCGCCCTTCCCTCCTCTGGCGTCTGAATCCGGTCTATACGGATGACCTGTTCACATAAAATGAATGTCAATACAAACATGCAACCGAGATACAAAAGTTCTCTTTAAGTACCCATAGAGACAGATTGACAGAAGAGTCCGGTATCAGCTCTCCAATAAGCAGTGCCGCGGAAGGTTCCTACCCCATATTATGCAGAAAAATCCAGGCCGCTTACGATGAATTATTGAAATTTTATTTCATTCTTTTGCGCAAATATAACATTTTTGGGCCACCATAACACGAATGAAGTTCCTGCCCCCCACATGATAACTTGCTTTGCCCACCTGTTATTTTCATATCGACCCAACATTTGCTACATTATTAACGGCTCGCTGAATTGGTCCCTTACAAAAACCTTGGTACCTTCAATTGTTCATAGATGTAGTTGAATTGTATCTCCAATATTGCCTAATTTTGTTTGTGTTTTTACCCTCTTCACTCCTGTGCGCCCTTTCCTATTATCCCGGGTTCCTGTTACTTTCCCTCCTCCCAATAGCCCCCTCCGGCGCACTCCCGCTCGACACCCCAGACCCCTCCAAGGTGGTAAACGGGACGCTAGGGAGGCCGCCCTCCCGCGTCGTCTCCGCGCATGCTTCTATCACCCCACGCATCACAGATCAGATTTCAAAACTGTAGGGAAAATTTTTTTAATCGGAGCAGGTGACTGCGCTGTGACAGGTTCAACCATTTGTTTGGACCAGTATTGTGTACTTATCTTCTTTTCCTCGCTCCCCGTTTCCTCCCTCCGCTAGTTTGTCCCTTGATTCATCGATAACTATCCTCGGGAGCCCCCGCCTCTAGCCCGTGATTTCGGCACGCTCTTCATTGCCACCTGACTTTACACCTTCCTCTGTGCCATGAGAGTCTTAAAACCAACCGCTTGGGGTAATACGGGACCTGAACTTGACTGCAGATTCATAGGTTTCGACACATTAGTCTCTAGAAAGGTATGTTGTTAGTAACACAATATAACCGATGCCCTTGTGATCTTTCCAGACTTGTTGAGGCTTTGTTTGTTGATATCCTCTCATCCTTAATCTCCCTCACAACCACTCCTATCCATTCACTATGCCCCCTTATTCTCTATATTATCCTTTCCTCTCCTCCCTTCCCCTTCTGTGCCTCCTCCAGGCAAAGTGTTCTACCCTTCTTGTCTCTCAGGTCTCCTCTTTTTTCCGTCCCATTCCTTCACCGCCTTCGGTTGGCTATCTCGCCCTAACAGGGGTTTTTCCTCCCTTCTGTCTCTTACTATGGTCCTCTTGTTTGTTTCGCGGCCTTTGGCCTCGAACTGTTGCCCGACTTTCTACTGGGTTTCATGTTCCCCTGTTGTTATTCGATCACAGGATGATATAAGAGGCGCTGTGGCAGCCCTCCTGACCTTGAGCATCTCACAATGTTATACACACGAGGATTATATTATATCAGCTTGTTTGTTACATCGCGTCCTTACAAACTGGTTCTTCCAACTCACCATTTATATCCTTACTACTCGTTCTCTCTCTTTTGTTGTCCATCCTCGCGTTCCCGGCTGTCTCTATTGCTCCCCATTTTCTTGCACTATGGTCTTCGTCTTCTCGCGCGTCTTTTTTCCTCCCGGTGGTCACTTCCCTGTCTTTCTGCTTCTCCTCCGGTTTTTCTTCGGGTTCCTTTCTTTCTCTTCTCTTCCTGCTGTTTTTGTTTTCCGATACGCTCCTGACGCTGAGCGTCTCACCTGTTATACCGGATTGATATGAGAGCAGCTGGGTGGCACCTCCGACAACTTATCTTCGTCCCAGTTTTGATCCCTATGATCTCCTATGCCTCTTTTTTACATCCCTCCTTACACTCTTATCCTCCTCCCCTTGTTCTGCGGCCCTTCTTCTGCTTGCCTTCCTCCTGTCATTTTTTCGCGTCCACATCGCTTTCCCCTTCTCGTCTCACATGTTTATAGCAGATTATATAAGAGCACTGGTAGGGCAGCCTCCTTACACTGATTCTCCCCCATGTTATACAGATGATATGAGATCACTGGTGGCGCCCCCTCCCTGACACCTGAGCGGTCTCACATGTTATATAACAGTATTAATATTGGTCGAGCAGAGCTTGTGTCCGCCTCCTTACGCACTTAGCCTTAATCACAGTTTTATACTTCTACTATCTTTCTCCTTCTCTTTTTTTCATCCCTCCTTCCGGCTTTTCGTCCTGGCAACTCCATTTTCTCCTCGCTGTTATTCTGCGTTCTCTTCCTCTTTTTGTCCTCCTCGCTTGCCGACCTGGATCTCTTCATCCCCTTTGTGTGTCTAGCCAAGGCTGGTGCTTGGCATGGCGCTTCCGCTATCTCTTCTCTTCATCTTTGGGTTTTGCTCTGGTCTTCAGCTGCAATCTTTTCTCCTGGCTGGGATGCAGGAAGAGGGGAGAGAGTGGTAGCGCGTTTATTAACTTCCATCGCCTGTCTCCGTCAACGATGTTTCTGTCTGCTCGGCGCGGGGTATTAGATAGGGACCTTCGCGCTGCTTCTTCATTGTGGCTGTCGGTTTGTAGTTGTTCGCTTCCTGCTCCTTATGCGTCCCGTTCTCTTCTTCCGGGGGCGCTGTAGTTCTGTCCTGTATACCTCTCGTTCTCATCCAGGCTTTTTGTTTCCTGCCTCGCCTCTTCAGCGTTATGGCGTTGGGGTCCTTAGTACTTCCTCTCCCTTTCTTGCGTCCTTTCTTCTTTTGCGGTTCTCTCCGACTGCTGTGTGGTGGGGGTGTTCGAGCCTCCTGACACTGAGCATCTCACATGTAATACAGGATTATATGGAAGCTCTTTTTCATCCGGCCTTACCTGAGGCCGTCCTCACCTGTTTACAGGAGGATAGGAGAGTAGCTGGCGGCAAGCCTCCTGACACTGAGTTCCTCATATGTTATACAGGATGATATGAGAGGCAGCTGGTGGCAGCCTCCTTGACACTGAGCGCCTCACCTGTTATCGTATGAATATTATAGCAGCTTGTGTCATCCTCCTTCACTGGCCTTGTCCTCACATTGTGTCTACAGGATGATATAAGAGCACTGGTGGCACGCCTCCCTGACGTGCTTGAAAAGCGTCTCACATGTTCAGACAGGATGATATGATACCGCTTGTTGTCCGCCGTCCTGACACTGAGCATCTCACATGTTTATACAGGATGATATGAAGCAGCTGGTGCAACGCCTCCTGACACTGAAGCGTCCTCACCATGTTATCCACTTCGTGATATTAGAGCAGCTGTTGTTGCATCCTCCTTCCAGCTTGTATCGTCTCCCAATTTTACTCCATTACTATTTATCTCCTCTGTTTGTTCATGTCCTCCTTCCCGCTTCTCTGTCTGACACCCTTTTCTCCCTTCGGTTCTCGTTAGCGTGGGATCCCTACTTTTTTCCTCCTCCTGACACTGAGTGTCTCACATGTTATAACAGTGAGGATAGAGAGCAGCTTGCGGCAAATCTCCTGGCCGAGCGTACTCACATGTTATACAGGATGATATGAGAGAGCTGGGCAGCCTCCTGACACTGAGCTCTCACATGTTATACAGGATGATGAGACTGTTGGCAGCCTCCTGACACGATTGCCTCACATGTTATACAGGATGATATGAGAGGAGCTGGGCAGCCTCGTGACCTGAGCGTCTCACATGTTAACACGGATGATATAGAGCAGCTGGTGGCAGCCTCCTGACCTGTGAGCGTCTCACATGTTATACAGGAAGATATGAGAGCAGCTGGTGGCACCTCCTGACACTGATGCCTCACAGTTATACAGGATGATATGAAGAGCTGTGGCAGCCTCCTGACACTGAGCTCTCACATGTTATACAGGATGATTATAGAGGCACTGGTGGCAGCCTCCTGACACTGAGCGTCTCACTGTTATACAGGACATATGAGAGCAGCTGGCGGCAGCCTCCTGACACTGAGCTCTCCATGTTATACGAGATGTATGAGAGCAGCTGGTGGGCAGCCTCCTGACAATGAGCGTCTCACATGTTATACAGGATGATATAGAGTCACTGGGGCAGCCTCCTGAACACTGAGCGAACTCACATGTTATACGATGATAATGAGAGAGCTGGTGGCGCAGCCTCTGACACTGATCGTCTCACATGTTCTACTAGATATAGAGCAGCTACTGGTGGCAGCCTCCTGACAATGAGTGCCCTCACATTTTTATACAGGATGATATGAGAGCAGCTGGTTGGCAGCCTCCTACACTGAGCCGTCTCACATGTTTATACAGTGATGATATGAGAGTCAGCTGGTGGCAGCCTCCTAACACTGAGCTCTCACATGTGTTATAACAGGATGATATGAGAGCAGCTGGTGGCAGCCTCCTGACAACTGGAGTGCCTCACATGTTAACAGGATGATATGAGAGCAGCTGGTGGCATCCTCCTGACACTGAGCGTTCACATGTTATACATGAGTAATGAGAGGCAGCTGGTGGCAGCCCTCGACACTGAGGCTCTCACATGTTATCAGGATGATTGAGAGCACTGGTGGCAGCCTCTGACCTGAGTCCCTCACATTGTTATACAGGTTATCTAATGAGCAGCTGGGGCAGCCTCCTTGACACTGATCGTCTCCACATGTTATACAGGATGATATGAGAGCAGCTGGTGGCAGCCTCCTGGCACTGAGGCTCTCACATGTTATACAGGATGATATGAAGGACGCTGGTGGCAGCCTCCTGCCACTGAGCGTCTCCATGTTATACAGGTTATATGAGAGCAGCTGGTGGCAGCCTCCTGACACTGAGTGCCTCACATGTTATCCATTATGAGATACTAGAGCAGCTGGTGGCAGCCTCCTGACACTGATGCCTCAATGTTATACAGGATGATATGAGAGATCTGGGGCAGCCTCCTACATGAGCGTCTCACATGTTATAAGGATGATATGAGAGCAGCTGGTGGTCAGCCTCCTGCACTGAGTCCTCACATGTTTATAACAGGATGATAGAAGAGAGCTGTGGCAAGCCTCGCTCCTGACACGTGAGCATCCTCACATGTTATACAGGACGATATGAGAGCAGCCTGGTGGCAGCCTCCTGACATTGAGCGTTCACATGTTATACACGATGAATTGAAGACAACTGGTGGCAGCCCTCCTGCACTGATCTCCACCATTTTCTATACAAGGATGATATGAGAGCAGCTTGGTGGCAAGCCTCCTGACACTTGAGGTCTCAGCATGTTAGTACAGGATGATATGAGAGCAGCTGGTGGCAGCCTCCTGAACACTGAGTGTCTCACATTTATAACAGATGATATAGAGGCACTGGTGGCAGCCTCCGACACTGAGCGTGCTCACAGCTGTATACAGGTGAATATGAGAGCAGCTGGTAGGGCAGCCTCCTGACCTTGAGTGCCTCACATGTTATACAGTGAATGATGAAGGACGCTGGTGGCAAGCCTCCTGGACACGGAGCGGCTCACAATGTTATCCTCATGTGCTATAAGAGCAGCTCGTGCGCCATAGCCTCCTGACACATGTTAGCCTCACCTGTTTATACACGGATGATTGAGTAGGAACTTTCACAGCCTCCTGACACTTACGTTCTCTCACAATTTTATAGCAGGATGATATGAAGGCTCTTTTTGGCGGGCGCCCTCCTGACCAACTGGCGTCTCACATGTTAACAGATATATGAGAGGTGCCTGGCGGTCAACCTCCTGACACGGGACGCGCGTCTCACAATTTTATAGCGGGATTGATATGTAGTCAGGCTGGTGGCAGCCCCTCCTGACACTGAGCGTCTCACATTTATAACAGTGAGATATGAGAGGGAGCTGTGGCAGGCCTCCGACACTCTGAACGCACTCACTGTTAACAGGATGAATGAGGCAGCTGTTGGTCAGCCTCCTGACCTCGGATCGCCGCTCAAATGTTATATCAGAAGATAGGAAGAGGCAGGCGGTGGTGCCAGCCTCCTGACACTGATCTCTCCACATGTGATACAGCGACGTATGTAAGAGATCAGCGGTTGGGCAGAGCCATCCTGACCGACAGAGAGCGCCTCACGTTTACTCGTGTGATGCATTGAGGAGCCACGCTGGTGCAGCCCGAGCCTCCTACACCCTGGAGACGTCCTGCACCTGTATATACCGGATGATATGAAGAGCACTGGTGGCAAGCAAGCCTCCTGACACTGGACACTTCTCACATTTTATACAGTTGATAGATGAGAGCAGCTGGTGGCATGCCGACTCCTGACCACTTCTCCTTCTCACCTTTTATTCCAGTAATGATAGTTATAGCGCTGTGGTGGCATCCTCCTGACACTGAGCATCTCACATTTATACAGGCTGATATTATAGGAGCTTGTGGCAGCCTCCTTACCTGAGCTTGCTCACATGTATATACGGATGATATATAGCAGCTTTGTGGCAGCCTCCTGACCATGATGCCTCACATGTTATACAGGAATGATTGAGAGCAAGCTGTGTGGCAGCCTCCCTGGCACTGGAGCGTCTCACATTTTATACAGGATGAAAGAGGATCTGGCGGCAGCCTCCTGACATCTGAGCGTCTCACAGGTTTATACAAGTACGATATGGAGAGCAGCGGTGGGCAGCCTCCCTGACACTGAGCGCCTCACATGTTATACAGGATGAGTTGACATGCTGGTTGCAGCCTCCTGACAACTGAGCGCCTTCACAAGTTATACGGATGATATGAGAGCAGCGGCGGCAGCCTCCTGACACTGAGCGCACACATGTTATACAGGATGATATTACGAGCATCTGGCGGCAGCCCTCCTGACACTGAGCGTCTCAACTGTTATACAGGATGAATCTAGACAACTGGTGGCAGCCTCCTGACACTGAGCACATTCGATATGTTATACAAGGATGATATGACAGAAGGAGTGGTGGCCGCCTCCTGACACTTGAGTGCCTCACAATTTTATACAGTATGATATAGAGCAGCTGGTGCGCCTCCGACACCCTGAGCGCTCACATGTTATAGACAGGAATGATTGAGAGAAGCTGTGGCAGCCTCCTGACACTGAGGCCTCATTTTATACAGGACGATATGATAGCAGCTGGTGGCAGCCTCCTGACACTGAGCGTCTCACATGTTTTTACATAGCTGATATGAGAGCAGCGGTGGCAGCCCTCCTGGACACTGAGCGTCTCACATGATTTTACGGATGATCTGAGAGCAGCTGGTGGCGCCTCGCTGACACTCGACGTCTTCACATGGAAATTATACAGGATGAAGAAGAGCAGCTGGTGGCAGCCCTCCTGACCTGAGCGTATCACATGTTATACAGGATGATATGAGAGCAGCTGTGTGGCAGCCTCCTGGCACTGAGCGTCCACATTTTATACAGGATGATATAGAGTCAGCTGGCGGGCAGCCCTCCGACACGAGCGTCTAAAATGTTTATCGTGAACGATATGAGAGTCAGCTGGTGGCCGCCTCCTGGGGGCAAAAAAAAACACTCTGAGTGCCTCACATGTTATAACAAAGGAAGATTGAGAGCAGCTGGTGGCAGTCCTCCTGACCCTGAGCGTCTCACATGTTCTATACAGATGATATGAGAGGAGCTGGTGGCAGCCATCCTGACGCTGAGCGTATCACAGTTACATGGACAGGATGATATGAGAGGATACTGGTGGCAGCCTCTGACAATGAGCGTCTCACATGGTTAACAGGATGAATGAGAGCGCTGGTGGCATTGACACTACATGAGGCTCAATGTTATAGCAGGATGTAGAGAGCAGTGGCGGCAGCCTCCTGAACACGGAGTGTCTCACATGTTATACAGGATTATGAGAGCACTGGCGGCAGCCTTCTGAACAACTGAGCGCTCACATGTTATACCAGGATATATGAGAGGTGCGCGGCAGGCCTCCTGAACACTGAGCGCCTCACAGTTAACAGTATGATATGAGAGCAGATGGCGGTAGCCCCGACACTGAGTGACTCACATTGTTATCGAGATATATGAGAGCAGCTGGCACAGCCATGGGAAACACACACCCCCAACTGAGCGTCTAACACTGTTATACAGGATGATTTGTTAAAATATTCGTTGACATCCCCTCTTTCGTCTTCACTCGTGGATTGGATCGGGGCCACTTCGGGTGTGATATATTGTCTCCTGCGGTTGGGATCCCGGGTTGGAATTTATTGTACTTCTAGAAAAGACTGAGATGTCTTCGTCTTCTAAAAGCACAATAAAATAATAATCTACGGCAAGTGAAATAATAAAGATTAATGACCCATAAACGGATGGACTGAGACTTCTTAGCACCAACCCTGAAGTCAAATTGAAAGGTAGTTAAATGGGAAATTATGGGGGCATTTACTAAGGGACGGCCGATTCGCTTTTCCCCGACGTGTTACCCGAATATTTCGGATTTGTGCCGATTTTCCCTGAATTGCCCCGGGATTTTGGCGCATGCGATTCGGATTTGTGGCGCAATCGGCGCTGCATGCACGCGACGGAAAATGGGGGGGGGGGCTCGCTGGCAGAACGAAACCACCCGACGTTTTCGGATAAAACCGCGCGCATTTTAAAAAAAAAGAAAAGTGTCGCGGGACTCGCGCTTATTACTTCACTTCGGACCGGCTTGGTGAAGATCAGTGCATTCCGGGGAACTTCAGAGCAGCAGGCGACACACCTGGTTGGACGACGGAGGAAATACCTTAATGAATCCTCCCGGACGGACCGAATCCAGCGCAGGAGACGCGCCGCTGGATCGCGAATGGGCGGTAGTAAATCTGCCCGTAATGTTATGTCCTATAACCACTTGAGATCCCTGGTAAGAATGGGGTCCCCTCCCCCCTAATAATTGGAGCCAGGTGGAGATGGAGAGCGCTGGAGATGGAGGCGTGGTGGCCCTTTCTGCACATGCACAACCATGTCTTGGCCCTTTTGGCATTTTAATCAGTTAATAGGTGTATATTACATTGTATTATTTCTTGGCCGTATTTTTTATGTTGGTGTTATATATTTTGAGTCCCCGTTTAAAGGTTACAAATAGGGCTGATCAGTCTGGTATCATGGCCCCCCCCCCCACCCCCTTTTTCTGTTAATAGCCCACACATTGTGTCTCCCCGGTCTCCTTGTCCTGTATTAATACACATCTGTGTGCTCCCCCTGTACAAATACCACATCTCTGTGCCCTCCTGTACGAATAACCACAATCTTGTGTCACCCCCTTTATAATAACACACACCGACTCTTGTGCTCCCCCCTGTACAATAACCAAATCTTTTGCCCCATCCTGTACATAAACCACAATCTTATCCCCCCATTTGATTAACGTACACCACATTTGTGCTCCCAGTATAATAACGACCTCTGTGCTCCCCCCTGTATAGAACCAACATCTTGTGCCCCCTCTTGATCATACCCACATCTTGTGCCCACCCTTTGGTATCAATACCACATCTATGCTCCACCTGTCTACTACACCCATTCGTTTTGCCCCCCTTAATTCCCCCATTTTATTGCCCCACCATCTCCCCCCGTATATTACCCACATCTTGTGCCCCCCCGTGTATCATAATAACCACATCTTGTGCCCCCTGCATTAATACCCAACATCTTGTGCCCCCCTGTTATAATACCCACATTTGTGCTCCCCCCCTGACAATACCCCATTTTGTCCCCTGTACCTTTACAACCCCATTTGTGTCCCCCCGTGTATAATAACCCATTCTGTGCTCCCCCTGTATAATACCCACATTTGGTGCCCCCCCCCCCCTGTTAATACCCACATCTGTGGTCCCCAGCGTCCTTATATCACCTTGCCCCAACCACTATGTCTGTCCCACCCCTCCTGGTATAAACCCCACTCTTGTGCCCCCCTGTATAAACCCACATCTGTGCCCTCCCTACATTGTGCCCTCCTGTTATAATGACCACATCTTGTGCCCCCCTGTATAATACCCACATCTTATGCCCCCCCTGTATAATACCCACATCTTGTGCCCCCCCTGTATAATACCCACATCTTGTGGCCCCTCCCTGCTTTAATGCCACAACCCTTTGGTCCCACACCGTACAATAACCAACTTCTTGTGCCCCCCGCTGTATAAACCACATCTTGTGCCCCCCCTCGCATAATCCCACATCTAGTGCCCCCATGATAATAACACATCTATGCCTCCCCCCCTTATAATGCACCGTTGCCGAATTCCCCACCTCTTGTGCCCCCCGCTGTAATAATACCCTCGGCCCCTATACTAGTGCCCCACACTGTTATAAACATCTGCCCCCTGTTATACCACCATCTTGACCCCCCCTGTATAAATACCCACACTGCCCACCCTAATACCCACCATCTGTGCCCCCCACTGTATAATAACCACATCTTTTTGCCCCCCTGTAATAATACCAACCACATACGTTAGTTGGGGCCCCCGCCATGTATATATACCCACATCTTGGTGCCCCCCTGTACAATACACAAACCATAACATCTGTTTGCCCCCCCCTGTAATACACCCCCATCTAGTTTGCCCCGCCCTGATAATATCCCACATCTTGTGCCCCCCTGTACAATACGGACATTTTGTGTCCCCCCTGTAATAATACCACATAGTTGGCCCCCCCTTGTATAACTACCCACATCTGATGTTCCCCCCCTGGATAATACCCACATCTGGGGTTTACCGCAGCCCTCCGCACTTATATATACACATCTTGTGGTCCCCACCGGTGTATAATACAACATCTTGTGCCCCCCCCCCCCCTGTTGTGTAAATACCACCATCTTGTTGTGCCCTCGCTGTATAATAACCACACATCTTGTGCCCCCCTGTTATAAATACCACGTCTTGTGCCCCACCCGCCGGATCAATTAACCAAAACAATTCTTTTCCCTTCCCCCCCATGTATAATAACCACCAATTTGTGCCCCGTTCCTGTATAATACCCACATCTTGTGCCCCCTGTATAATACCCACAACTTGTGGCCCTCCCCTGTATAGTATCCACATCTTGTGCCCCCTGTATAATACCCACATCTTGTTGCCCCCGTCCTGTATAATACCCACATCTTGTGCTCCCCTGTACAATAACCACATCTTGTGCCCCCCCTGTCTAAATACCCAACATCTTGGGCCCTCCACTGTATAATACCCAAATCTTGTGCCCACCCCCACTGGATAAATACCCACCATCTTGTGCCCCCTGTAACTACACACACATCTTGTTGCTCCCCGTCCTGTATAATATCCACAGTCTGGTTGTCCCCCTGACAATACCACATCTTGTGGCACCCCTGACATACAACAAGCCCCTGTAATCCACATCGGTCCATTAATCCCACATCTTGTGCCCCCCCTGTATAATAACCACATCTTGTGCTCCCCTGTATAATACCCACATCTTGTGGCCCTCCCCTGTATAATACCCACATCTTGTTGCCCCCGTCCTTAAGAATACCCACTCTGTGCTCCCCTGTAAATAATACCGTCACATCTTGTGCCCCCGTATAATACCCACAATCTTTGGCCCTCCGCGTATATACCCACATCTCCTTGTGCCCCCCCCCCTGTATAATACCCACATCTTGTGGCCCCCCCCTGTATAATACCCACATCTTGTGGCCCCACCCTGTATAATACCCACACCTTGTGGTCCCCCCTGTACAATAACCACTTCTTGGGCCCCCCTGTATAATACCCACATCTTGTGCCCCCCTGTATAATACCCACAGCTTGTGGTCCCCTCCTGTATAATACTCACATCTTGTGCCCCCCCAGTATAATACTCACATCTTGTGCCCCTCTGTATAAGAACCACAGCTTGTGGTCCCCTCCTGTATAATACCCACACCTTGTGCCCCCCTGTATAATACCCACATCTTGTGCCCCCTTGTACAATAGCCACATCTTTTGCCCCCCTGTATAATACCCACACCTTGTGGCCCCCCCTGCATAATAACCACATCTTGTGCCCCCCCTGTATAATAACCACATCTTGTGCCCCCCTGTATAATAACCACATCTTGTGTTCCCCCTGTATAATACCCACATCTTGTGCCCTCCTGTGTAATACCCACATCTTGTGCCCCGCCCCCTGTGTAATACCCACATCTTGTGGTCCCCTCCTGTATAATAACCACATCTTGTGGCCCCCCTATATAATACCCACATCTTGTGCCCCCCTGTATAATACCCACATCTTGTTCCCTCCTGTATAATAACCACATCTTGTGCCCCCCTCCATGTATAATGTCTTTTTTCATATGATAAATAGTAGGACTGTATATGATGCCGCCCCCTGCATAGTGTCTCACCTTGTAATAGCAGCACCCGACCCCGATCACAGTGATCACTAGAAGAACCCCGACTCCAGCGCTGATCCACACATAATATCCACCGGGCCAAGAGTCCGGAGCTGAGGAGGGAGAGAGGCCGACACATGAAATATTACATATCTAATCCTATCCTGTGTGATACTGCCTGCTGAGCTGTGTATCTAATCCTATCCTGTGTGATACAGCCTGCTGAGCTGTGTATCTAATCCTATCCTGTGTGATACTGCCTGCTGAGCTGTGTATCTAATCCTATCCTGTGTGATACTGTCTGCTGAGCTGTGTATCTAATCCTCTCCTGTGTGATACTGACTGCTGAGCTGTGTATCTAATCCCATCCTGTGTGATACTGTCTGCTGAGCTGTGAATCTAATCCTCTCCTGTGTGATACTGTCTGCTGAGCTGTGTATCTAATCCTATCCTATGTGATACTGTCCGCTGAGCTGTGTATCTAATCCTATCCTGTGTGATACTGTCCGGTGAGCTGTGTATCTAATCCTATCATGTGTGATACTGTCTGCTGAGCTGTGTATCTAATCCTATCCTGTGTGATACTGTCTGCTGAGCTGTGTATCTTATCCTATCCTGTGGTGATACTGCTGATCTGTTTATCTATCCTATCCTGTGTGATACTGACTGCTGAGCTGGGTAGCTGATCCTATCATGTGTAATATACTGTCTGTGAGCTGTGTAGGCTAATCCTCTCCTGTGTGCTACTGACTGTGCGCTGTTATCTAATCCCATCATGTGTGAATCTGTCTGCTGAGTCGGTGTATCTAGCCTCCTCCTGTGTGATACTGACGCTGAGCTGGGTATCTAAAAAAAATCCCATCCTGTGTGATACTGTCTGCTGAGTCTGTGAATCTATCCTCATCCTGTGTGATACTGTCGGCTGAGCTGTGTAATCTATCCTATCCCTATGTGATCCTGTCCGCTGAGCTGTGTATCTAATCCTATCCGGTGTGATCTGTCCGGTGAGCTGTGATCTAACCCTATCATGTGGTGATACTGTCTGCTGAGCTGTGTATCTAATCCTCTCCTGTGTGATACTGACTGCTGAGCTGTGTATCTAATCCCATCCTGTGTGATACTGTCTGCTGAGCTGTGAATCTAATCCTCTCCTGTGTGATACAGTCTGCTGCGCTGTATCTAATCCCATCCTGTGTGATACTGTCTGCTGAGCTGTGTATCTAATCCTATCCTGTGTGATACTGTCTGCAGTGCTATGTATCTAATCCCATCCTGTGTGATACTTACCCACCACCTGCAGGTGAATCTTCCCGGTGTAGGTGCCATGGGGGAAGGTGTTGTAGACGCAGCAGTAGCGGCCGCTGTCGTTCCTCTTGGCTCCGGATATTGTGATCCCGTAATCCGGAGCCAGGGACACGCGGTGGGAGAAGCTCGGGGACACGATTCCTTCCTTGTTGTGGATATTGAGGAGAGACGCGATGTTCACGTTGTTGCAGAAGTTCCAGTTGACCTGAATGACCGCGGTGTCGCCCATGGGGAGGTGACACCTCAGGGTGACACTGCTGCCAGCTGTGGCCGTGATGTTCTCCGCTCCGAGGAAGGTCTGTGCCGCAACGTCCGGGAGCGAGAGACCTGGACAGGACAGAACCTCAGTATCAGATCAGAGCGACACCAGCGCAATGTTATATCATGGATGGGGCAGCACCGCAGGGAGCATCGAGTCATGTCCCTGATCTAAAAGGGTTAACTATTCCAACCCCCATCAGCCCCAGACACCAACATGATACGGGAATCTCTAATCCTCTGCGGAGAATCAGGAGTCACCGGGAGAAAACTGAGGGTATTCTATTTATCTGACCGGAATCAGGTCCAGGACTGAGGAGACAGAATGTAGGTTCTGGAAACAGACAGTGAGGTCTGAGACTAATCCGTTTCCAAGCTCTCCCTACCTGATTGCCTCACATTACCCTAAGCAGTAAGGGACCCCTAGAAGATGTTCCCTTCTGGCACCAAAGTGCAAAACACAAAATAATCCCAGAAGATTAGTCTCCAGAGCCGGGTCACAACAGAGAGGGCAAACACTGTACACAATCACAGAACGATAGTCTGAATACAAGCAAAGGGTCAGGATACCAGAAAACAAAGGCAGTGTGAACAGGAGCTGAGTATAAATGTATCAGGTAAAGAGAACTGATCAGGAAGAGGCTCATGAGGATCCATAGTCCCAGGCCAGAAGGTGAGTGGAGAGGAATCCTTAGACAAGCAGAGCAGGTGTGATGCAGATAAATCATGGCCGCCAGAGGAAGGAATAAGCACTAAAGTGACTGTTGTCATTAAATAGATGAGAATCTCTCCCTCCAAACACTTCCTGATTGTGGTTCTGTGAGCTGCACATCGAGGTTCATCTCTCCCCCAATCAGATTCTACTGCACATTACACAAGCCCCACATATTCCCCCAATTTCATCATTACAGATCCTCAAATACAAGAAAGATACAATAATCCCAAAACACTCATAGAGGAAGCCTGTGAGTCCTGTATCCCCCTCCTACTCATAGAGAAAGCCTGTGAGTCCTGTATCCCCCTCCTACTCATAGAGAAAG
>WNYA01001871.1:0-10027 GCA_019512145.1 Engystomops pustulosus | reverse complement strand
ATAAGCCGTGAGCCCTGCATTCCCCCTCCACTCATCAGAGACTCTCCTGTGCTCCGGTCATCCCCTCCTACTCGATAGAGATCCATACCTCCCTCCTACTCAAGAGAAAAGTCCTGATCTATCCCCCTCCTACTCATAGAGACAAGCCTGTGATCCTTACCCCTCCTATCTCTTAGAGAAGCATGGTGATTCTCGTATCCCTCCCTCCTACTCATAGAGGAAGCCTGTGAGTCCTTGCCCCCTCCTACTGCATAGAGAAGCCTGTGAGTCCTGTATCCCCCTCCTACTCATAGAGAAAGCCTGTGAGTCCCTGTACCCCCCCCTCCTACTCAATCAGAAAGCCTGTGAGTCCTGTAGATCCCCCTCCTACTCATAAAAATGTGAGTCCTGTATCCCCTCCCTAACTCATAGAGAAAGCCTATGATCCTGTATCCCACCCCTCTTAAGAACCAGCCTGTTCCCCCTGCATTAGCAGCCTGTGAGTCCCTGTCCGTCCCTACTCAAAAACTTGAGCTGACCTACTCGAATGACCTGTAAGTCCTGATCACCCTACTACCCATAGAGAAAGAGCCTGTGAGTCCTGTATCCCCCTCCTACTCATTAGAGGAACCCTGGAAGTCCTGGTCTCCCCTCCTACTCATAAGAGAAGCCTTTGAGTCACGTATCCCTCCTCCTAACTCATAGGAAAGCCCTGGTGAGTCTGCTCATCCCCCTCCTACTCATAGAGAAGCTGTGAGTCCCTGTATATCCCACTCCTACCTCATAGAGAAAGCGTTTGAGTCATGTATCCCCTCCTACTCTATGAGAAGCCTGTTGATCCTGTATCCCCCTCCTACTCTAGAGGAAGCCTGTGAGTCCTTAATCCCCCCCTCCGTATCATAGAGAAAGCCTGATGAGGTCCTGACTACCCTAACTCCTCCATAGAGGAAACCTGTAAGTCCTGTATCCCCCTCCTACTCATGAGGAAGCCCTGTGAAGTCCCTGTATCCTCCCCTCTCCACCATGAGAAAGCCTGTGAGTTCCTGTATCCCCCTCCTATCTTAGAAAATCCTGTGAGTCCTGTACCCCCTCCTAAACTCATAGGAAATCGGTGGAGTCCTGTATCTCCTCCCTCCTACTCCATAGAGAATGCCCTGTGCGTCCTGTATCCACCTCCTACTCTAGAGAAAAGTCTCGTGAGTCCTGTATCCACCCTCCTACTCATAGAGAAAGCCTGTAGTCCTGTTTTTAATCCCCCCTTCCTACTTTCATAGAGAAGAGCCTGTGAGTCCGTATCCCCCTCCTACTCATGAGAAAGCCTTGAGTCCTGTATCCCCCCCTACTCATAAAGAAAGCTGGAGTCCTGTATCCCCCTCCTACTCTTAGAAAGCCTTGAGTCCTGTATCCCCTCCTACTCATAAAAAGCTTGTGAGTCCTGTTCCTCCTCTCATCATAGAGAAAGTATGAGTCCTGTATCCGTCCTCCCACTTAGAGCGAAATCCTTGAGTCCTGTATCCCCTCCTACTCATAGAGAAAGCCTATGAGTCCTGTAATCCCCCTCCTACTCATAGAGAACCCTGTGGTCCTGTTCCCCTACTCCATAAGAGAAAGCCTGGGCGTCCGGTATCCCCCTCCTACTCATAGACAAGCTGTGATTCTCTGTATCCCCCTCCTACTCTAGAAGAACAGCTGGAGTCTCATCCCCTCCTCACTCATAGAGAAAGCCTGTGAGCATGATCCCCTCCTACTATAAGAAAGCCTGTGAGTCCTGTATCCCTCCTACTCATAGAGAAAGACTGAGTCTGACCCCCTCCACTCATAGAGAAAGCCTGGAGTCCTGTCCCCTACTCATAGAGAAAGCCTTGAGTCCTGTATCCCCCTCCTACTCATAGAGAAAGCCTGTGAGTCCTGTATCCCCCTCCTACTCATAGAGAAAGCCTGTGAGTCCTGTATCCCCCTCTACTCATAGAGAAGCCTGTGAGTCCTGTTATCCCCCTCCTACTCATAGAGAAAGCCCTGTGAGTCCCTGTCCCCCTCCTACTCTAGAAAAGCCTGTGAGTCCGTATCTACCCCCCTCCCTACTCATAAAAAACTATGTAGTCCTGTCATCCCCCCCCTCTCCATAGAGAACCTGTAAGTTCCTGTTCCCCTCTCCACTCATAGAGCAGCCTGTGAGTCCTGTATCCCCACCCACTCTGAGAAAGCCTGTGAGTCCTTATCACCCTCCCTCTACTTAGAGAAGCCTGGGAGTCCTGCATCACCCTCTCCATGCATAGAAACCTGTGAGTCCTGTATCCCACCCTCCTACTCCTAGAGGAAGCCCTGTGAGTCCTGCCCCCCTCCTACTCATAGAGAAAGGAGAGAATCCTATAGTCCTTTCCCCCCTCTCCTACTCATAGAGAAAAGCCTGATTCCTTATCCCCCTCCTACTCATAGAGAAAGCCTGTGATCCTTTATCCTCCTCCTATACTCTTAGAAAGCCTGTGATTTCGTATCCCCCTCCTACTCATAGAAAGCCTGTGAGTCCTTAGCCCCCTCCTACTCATAGAGAAAGCCTGTGAGTCCTGTATCCCCCTCCTACTCATAGAGAAAGGCCTGTGAGTCCCTGTACCCCCTCCTACTCATATCAGAAAGCCTGTGAGTCCGTAATCCCCCTCCTACTCATATAAAAGCCTGTGAGTCCTGTATCCCCTCCTAACTCATAGAGAAAGCCATGATCCTGTATCCCCCCCCCCTACTCTTAAGAAGCCTGGAGCCTGTATCCCCCCCTACGCATAGCGAAAGCCTGTGAGTCCCTGTTTCCCGCCTCCCTACTCAAAAGAAAACCTGTGAGTCCTGTAATCCCCCTCCTACTCTAGAAGGAAGCCTGTAAGTCCTGGATCCCCCTCCTACTCATAGAGAAAGAGCCTGTGAGTCCTGTATCCCCCTCCTACTCTTAGAGAAACCGGAAGTCCTGTTCCCCCTCCTACTCATAGAGAACGCCTGTGAGTCCGTATCCCCCTCCTAACTCATAGAGAAAGCCTGTGAGTCCTGTATCCCCCTCCTCTCATAGAGAAGCCCTGTGAGTCCCTGTAATCCCCCTCCTACCTCATAAGAAAGCCTTTGAGTCATGTATCCCCTCCACTCTAGGGAAGCCTATGATCCTGTATCCCCCTCCTACTCATAGAGAAAGCCTGGAGTCCTTAATCCTCCCCCTCCTAACTCATAGAGAAAGCCTGTGAGGTCCTGTATAGCCCCTCCTACTCATATAGGAAAACCTGTGAGTCCTGTATCCCCCTCCTACTCATGAGGAAGCCCTGTAAGTCCTTATCCCCCTCCCTACCATGAGAAAGCTGTGAGTTCCTGTAACCCCCCTCCTATCTTAGATAAATCCTGTGAGTCCTGTACCCCCTCCTAAACTCATAGGAAATCCGGTGGGAGTCCTGTATTCCCCCCTCCTACTCTCGATAGAGAAGCCCTGTGCGTCCTGTATCCCCCTCCTACCATAGAGAAAAGCCGTGAGTCTGTATCCCCCTCCTACTCATACGAGAAAGCCTGTTAGTCCTGTATCCCCCTCCTACTCATAGAGAAGAGCCTGTGAGTCCGTTCCCCCTCCTACTCATGAGAAAGCCTTGAGTCCTGTATCCCCCTCCTACTCATAGAGAAATCGCTTGATTCCTGTATCTCCCTCCTACCTCTAGAGCAAAGCCTTGAGTCCTGTATCCCCCTCCTACTCAAGGGAAGCTTATGAGTCCTTTCCCCCTTCTACTCATAGAGAAAGCCTGAGTCCTGTATCGGCGCTCGGCTTTTTCCCTCTTCTTTTTCCCATAGATGAATGGGTTCCTTTTTCCTGTATCCCCTCCTACTCATAGAGAACACCGTGAGTCCCGTAATCCCCCCCTACTCCAATAGAAGCCTGTGAGTCCTGTAATCCCCCTCCTACTCATAGAAAAGCCTTGTGGATCCGTTCCCCCTCCTAATCTTAAGAAAGCCGTGAGATCCTGTATCCCCTCCTACTCATAGATAAGCTTGTGATCCTGTATCCCCCTCCTAACTCTAGAAGAAAGCCGGTTAGTCCTATCCCCCTCCTACTACTCATAGAGAAAGCCGTGAGTCCTGTAATCCCCCTCCTAGACCACTCATTGAAAAGCCTTGAGTCCCTGTATCCCCCTCCTACTCATAGAGAAGCCCTGTAGTCCTGTACCCCCTCCACTCATAGAGAAACCTGTGAGTCCTGTATCCCCCTCCTACTCATAGAGAAAGCCTTGATCCTGTATCCCCCTCCTACTCATAGAGAAACGCCTGTGAGTCCTGTATCCCCCTCCTACTCATAGAGAAGCCTGGAGTCCTGTTATCCCCCTCCTACTCAATAGAGAAAGCCCTGTGAGTCCTGTCCCCCTCCTACTCATAGAAAAGCCTGTGAGTCCTGTATCTATCCCCCGCCTCCCCCTCCCTACTCATAGAGAAAACCTTGAGTCCGTCATCCCACCCCCTCCTACTCATAGGAACCTGTAAGTCCTGTATCCCCCTCCTACTCATAGAGCAAGCCTGTGAGTCCTGTATCCCCCTCCTACTCTTAGAGAAAGCCTGTGGTCCTTTATCCCCCCCTCTCTTAGAGAAAGCCTGGGAAGTCCTGTAATCCCCCTCCTACTCATAGAAACCTGGAGTCCTGTATCCCCCGCTCCTACTCATCATAGAGAAAGCCTGTGAGTCCTGACCCCTCGCTACTCATAAAGAAAACCTGTGCAGACCTGTAGCCCCTCCTACTCATAGAGGAAAGCCTGTAATCATTTATCCCTCCCACTCCCTACTCATAGAGAAGCCTGGAGTCCGTTATCCCCCTCCTACTCTTATAGAAGCCTGTGAGTCCTGATCCCCCTCCACTCATAGAGAAGCCTTGAGTCCTGTATCCCCCCTCCTACCTCAGAGAAAGCCTGTGAGTCCTGTATCCCCCTCCTACTCATAGAGACGCCTGTGATCCTGTATTTCTCCCCCTCCTACCATAGAGCAAGCCTGAGTCCGGTATCCCCTCCCCCTCCTCTCAGAGAGAAAGCGCTGTTAGGCCTGTATCCCCTCCTACCATAAGTAAGCCCTATGAGTCCTTATCCCCCTCCTACTTACTCATAAGAAAGCCTGTTAGTCCTGTATCCCTCCCCCCCTCTACTCATAGAGATAAGAGCCCTGTGAGGTCCTGTATCCCCCCTCCTACTCTGAGAGAAAGCCTGGGAGTCCTGTATCCCCCTCCCTCTCATGAAAACCTGTGAGTCTGTATCCCCCGCCTACTTTTAGAGAAAGCCTGTGAGTCCTGTTTCCCCCTCCTACTCATAGAGAAAGCCCATGTAGTCCTGTATCCTCCTCCTACCTCATAGAAAGCCTGAGGTCCTGTATCCCCCCGCCTACTCATAATGAAGCCATATAGTCCTGTATCCCCCCCCCCTCCTACCGAAGCCTGTATCCTGCATCACCCTACTACACATATATAAAGCCTGTGATTCCCTGTAGCCGTATCCCCCTCCTAACTCATAAGTAAGCCTGTGAGTCCTTATCCCCCTCCACTCATAGAGAAAAGCCTGTTTAGTCTGCAATCCCCTCCTACCATAGATAACAGCCCTGTGTAGTCATGCATCCCCCTCCTACTGTCTAGATAAAGCCTGTGAGTCCTGTATCCCCATCCCTACTCCTAGAGAAGCCTGTGAGTCAAATGCAATCCCCTCCTACTCATAGAGAAAGCCTGTAGTCATGCATCCCTCCACTTATAGAGAAACCTTGAGTCCTGTAATCCTCCCCATCCTACTCATATAGAAAGCCTTGAGTCTGCAGTCCCCCTCCTACTTATAGAAAAGCCTGGAGCCTGTATCCCCTCCATACTTATAGAGAAAGCCTTGAGTCCTGTAATCCCCGCCCCCCCTACTCCGAGAGGAAGCCTGTGAAGTCCTTATCCGCCCCGTCCCCCTCCTACTCATAGAGAAAACCTGTGAGTCCGTATCCCCCTCCTTACTCATCAGAGAGCCTGTGGAGTCCTGTATCCCTTCCCCCCTACTCATAGAGAAAGCCTGTTCGCCTCATCCACCCTACTACCCTCCATAGAGAAGCCTGTGATCCTTTATCCCCCTTCTACTCTCATAGATAAAGCCTGTGATCCTGTATCCCCTCCTACTCATAGAGAAAGCCTGTGAGTCCTGTATCCCCTCCTACTATAAAAAGCCGGGAGTCCTGTATCCCCCTCCCCCCGTATCCCCCTCCTGACTCATAGAGAAGGCCTTATTCCTGTACCCTCCTCCAACGCCATAGAGCAAAGCCTGTGATGCCTTTATCCACCTCCTACTCATAGAGAAAGTCTGTGAGTCCTGTAGCCCCCTCCCTACTCATAAAAGAAAGCCTGTGAGTCCTGTATCCCCTCCTACTTAGAAGAAGAAAAGCCTTTGGTCCGGTATTCCCCTCCTCTCCTACTCATAGAGAAACCTTTGATTCCTGTTCCCCATCCTACCCTAGAGGAAGCCTGTGAGTCCTGTAGCCCCATGCCTCTCATAGAGAAGCCCTGTGGAGTCTTGTTATCCCCTCCTACCTCATAGAGACAAGCCCGTGAATACCTTATCCTCCTCTACTCAATATAGAAGCCTGTGAGTCTTGTATCCCTCCCCCTCCTACTCATAGAGAAAAGCATGTGAGTCCTGTATACCCTCCTACTCGATAGAGAAAGCCTGTGATTCTGTATCCCCTCCTACTCATAGAGAAAGCCTGTGAGTCCTGTATCCCCCTCCCTACTCATAGAGGGAAGCCTGTGAGTCCTGTCTCCCTCCTCCTACTACTCATAGAGGAAGTCCTGTGAGTCCTGTACCCCTCCTACTCATGAGAAAGCCTGTGAGTCCTGTATTCCCCCCTACTCATGAGAAAGCCTGTGAGTCATGTATCCCATCCTACCCATAAGGAAGCCTTTTAGTCTGTATCCCCCTCCTACTCATAGAGAAAGCCCTGTGAGTCCTGTATCTTCCCCTCGCTACTCTAAGAAAGCCTGTGAGTCCTGTTCCCCAGTCCTACCCAAAGAGGAAGCCTGTGAGTCCTGTATCCCTCCCCCTCCTACTCATAGAAAAAGCCGTGTGAGTCTGTATTCCCTCCTATACTCATAAGCAAGCCTTGAGTCCTGTACCCGCATCCTCCCCATAAGGAAAACTGTGAGTCATGTATCCCCATCCTAACTCATCGAGGAAGCCTGTGAGTCCTGTAGCCCCGCCCTCCTACTCATAGAGAAAGCCTGGTAGGTCCTGTATCCCCCTCCTGCTCATAGAGAAAGCTGTGAGTCCTTTATCTCCTCCCCCTCCCTACTCATAAAGAAAACCTTTGAGTCCTGTACCCCCTCCTACTCATATAGGAAGCCTGTAAGTCATGTATCCCCCTCCTCTCATAGAAAAAGCCTTTGGAGTCCTGTATCCCATCCCCCCTCCTACCCTTAGAGAAAGCCTGTGAGCCTGTACCCCCTCCTACTCATAGAAAACGCCTGTGAGTCCTGTATCCCCCTCCTACTCCATAGAGAATGCCTGTGAGTCTGTAATCCATCCCCCTCCTACTCATAGAGAAGCCTGTGAGTCCTGTATCCTCCCCCTCCTACTCATAGAGAACGCCTGTGAGTTCCCTGTTCACTCCTACTCATAAGAGAAAGCCGTGATTCCCTGTACCCCCTTCCTACTCATAGAGGAAGCCTAGTGAGTCCTGTATCCTCCTCCCTCCTACTCATAGAGACGCCTGTAGTCTGTACCCCCCTCCACTCTTATAGAAAGCCTGTAGGCTGTATCCCCGCTCCTCTCTGAGAGAAAGCCTGGAGTCCTGTATCCCTCCCCCCTCCTCTCATAGAGAAAGCCTGTGAGGTCCTTTCCCTCCCCCGCCTACTTTAGAGAAAGCCTGTGAGTCCTGTTCCCCGCCTCCTACTCATAGAGAAAGGCATGTGATCCTGTTTTTTTTTTTCCTCCTACCTACTCATAGAGAAAGCCTGGTGCGTTCCTTTATCCCCTCCTACTCATAGAGGAAGCCTAGTTAGTCCTTTCAGCCCCACCACCCACCTCATACAGAAAGCCTTTGAGGTCCGCAGTCACCCTACTACACCTGAGAAAGCCTGTGAGTCCTGTATCCCCCTCCTACTCATAGAGGAGCCTGTCGTCCTGTATCCCCCCTCCTACTCATAGAGAAAGCCTGTGAGTCATGCATCCCTCCTACCAATAGAGACGCCGGTTAGCTCATGCACCCTCCTACTTTAGAGAAAGCCTGTGATTCCTGTATCCCCATCCTACTCTAGAGAAAGCCTGTGAGTCATGCATCCCCTCCTACTCATAGGAAAGCCTTGAGTCATGCATCCCCTCCTACTTAATAGAGAAAGCCGTGGCCTGTATCCCATCCTACTCATAAGAAAGCCTGTGAGTCAGGCATCCCTCGCTACCTTATAAGAAAGCCTGTGATCCCTGTATCCCCCCTACTTTATAGAGGAAAGCCCTGTGAGTTCCTGTATCCCCCTCCTACTCGTAGAGAAGCTGTGATCTGTATCCCCCTCCTACTCAATAGAAAAACCTGTTGAGTCCTGTATCCCCCTCCTCTCATAGAGAAAGCCTGTGATCCTGTTATCCCCCCTCCTTCCATAAGAAAGCCTGAGTCCCTGCATCACCCCTACTAACCCATAGAGAAAACCTGTGAGTCCTGTTTCCCCCTTCTACTCATAGAGAAAGCCTGTGAGTCCTGGATCCCCCCCTTCCTACTCATGAGAAAGCCTGTGGAGTCCGTCCCCCCCTCCTAACTCATAGAGAAAGCCTGTGAGTCCTGTAATCCCCCTCCAACCATAGAGGAAGCCTGTTGATTCCTGTATCGCATCCCCTCCTACTCATAGAGAAGCTGTGATGCCCTTGATCCACCTCCTACTCACAGAGAAATCTGTGAGTCCTGTTTCCCCCTCCTACTCATAGAGAAATCCCGTTAGTCCTGTACCCCTCCTACTTATGAGAAAGCCTGTGAGTCCTGTATTCCCCTTCCTACTCATAGAGAAAGCCTGTGAGTCCTGTATCCCACCTACCCCTAGAGTAGCCTGTGATCCTTTCTCCCCATCCTACCATAGAGGAAGCCTTTGAGTCTTGTATCCCTCCTACTCATATAGAAAGCCTGTGAGTCCTGTTATCCTCCTCCTACTCCGGATAAAGCTGTGAGTCTTGTATTCCTCCCCCTCCTCCCATAATAAAGCCTGTGAGTCCTGTTCCTCCCCCTCCTACTCATAGAGAAAGCCTGTGAGTCCTGTATCCCCTCCTACTCATATAAGAAAGCCTGTGAGTCCTGTATCCCCCTCCTACGCATAGATTGGAGCCTTGATTCCTGTAACCCCCCCTCCCTCTCATGAGTTGAGTCCTGTATCCTCCTCCCACTCATAGAGAAAGCCTGTGAGTCCTGTATCCCCACCCACTCATAGAGAAAGCCTGTGAGTCCTGTATCCCCCTCCTACTCATAGAGAATGCCTGTGAGTCCTGCATCACCCTACTACCCATAGAGAAAGCCTGTGAGTCCTGTATCCCCCTCCTACTCATAGAGGAAGCCTCTGAGTCCTGTATCCCCATCCTACTCATAGAGAAAGCCTGTGAGTCATGCATTCCCTTCCTACTCATAGAGAAAGCCTGTGAGTCATGCATCCCCTCCTACCTATAGAGAAAGCCTGTGAGTCCTGTATTCCCATCCTACTCATAGAGAAAGACGGTGAGTCATGCATCCCCTCCTACTTATAGAGAAAGCCTGTGAGTCCTGTATCCCCCTCCTACTCGTAGAGGAAGCCTGTGAGTCCTGTATCCCCCTCCTACTCATAGAGAAAGCCTGAGAGTCCTGCATCACCCTACTACCCATAGAGAAAGCCTGTGAGTCCTGTATCCCCCTCCTACTCATAGAGGAAGCCTGTGAGTCCTGTATCCCCCTCCTACTCACAGGCTTTCTCTATGAGTAGGAGGGGGATACAGGACTCACAGCCCTCCTACTCATAGAGAAAGCCTGTGAGTCCTGTATCCCCCTCCTACTCATAGAGAAAGCCTGTGAGTCCTGTATCCCCCTCCTA
>WNYA01001870.1:27204-56589 GCA_019512145.1 Engystomops pustulosus | reverse complement strand
CGCCACCATGCTGTGTTATCGACTAAATATACCGTCAACCTTTTGTTGACATAGGAAATCATTTTAGCGCTTCTTGCTCACCTCCTTTGGTTCCTCTCTGCCACCCATTGGTTTGAAGCCTGAGTTCATTTAGGGTATGTCACCTGCCTCTAGCCTGCCACTGCTGCCTCTGCATGCCATCCCCTATAGTGTCAGGGTCAATTATTGGATGTTTTAGATGCTATCTAGCCTCATTCGGTCACTCTGTCATGGCCATGCTGTTTCCCATAATTTTGGCATTATATAAAGTTGTGATTATTAGTGGTTATTCTTAGATACACACTCTATGAAATATTCCCACTCTTCTCCACTTACATCCATTACATTACATGCAAAAGCAAAAATTAGAAAACATAATTTAAAAACTAAATCCATCTTGTGGCCAGATTTTACACCATTAACCCCTGAATGACTAGACCCTTTTTTACAGTTTTGCAGTTTAATTTTTCACTCCTCACCTCCAACAATCCATAACTTTTTAAAAGTTCTATTTAGAGAGTTGTGTAAGGGCCTGTTTTCTGCATAACAAATTGCACTTCATAGTGACAGTATTTAATATTCCATGTCATGTACTAGGACGTGGGAAAAAAATTCCAAATGCAGTGAAATTGGTGAAAAAATGTATTTGCACCAATTTCTTGTGGGCTTGGATTTTACAGCTTTCACTTTGCGCCCCAAATAACATGTCTACTTTACTCTTTGGGTCGGTAAGATCACAGGGATACCAAATTTATATAGTTTTTGTGTGTAATGTTTTCATACATTTACAAAATTCAATACCTTCAAAAAAATCTTCATTTTGCCATCTTCTGGCACCAATAACTTTTTTATACAGTACTTCAGTGTACGGAGGTGTGTGTGGAGTCATTCTTTGCAATGACATTTTCAATGCTACCATTTTAAGGACTGTGCAGCCTTTTCATCACTTTTTATTTATTTTTATTTTTGGAAAAAAGTGACACTTTCGAATTTGCCTGCTATTTTCTTTTATGTGGTTAAACGCTGAGGAAAATCGTTATTATATAATTTGATAGATTGGACATTTTGGGACAGGGTGATACCAAACATGTTTATGATTTTTACTGTTTATTTATTTTTATATCAGTCTTAGGGAAAGGGGGGTCATTTGAATATTTAGGTTTTTTAACTTGTTTTATTTTATTTTTTGTATTTTAACCCTAGGTTGTCTGATTGATCTTACCATATATTGCCATACTACAGTATCATTATACTACATATCATTTATCATAATATGCAAATTGCACATTGTAATGAATAAGTTAAAATCAGACAGCACAAAAAATGTTCTATACTATTATGTTGTTCAACTATGTTGTTATTACCTCCTACTTTCTGAAATAACAGAAAATACCTAAGAAATGTGTACTTCTCTTACACTTCTCTTTTCCCATATACTGTACATGCAAATAAAAGTAATTTCCCTTTTTCAAATAAATGCAAAATCAATGTGATACCCTAATTTTCCCCAAATTACCAGTTTTGGAAATCTGATAAGCTTTTTCAATTGAAAAAAAATATTCCAAATCAGTGTAAATCTTGTGGCATCTATTTTTCCCAATTATGCAACTATGCCCTTTTTGCCTTCAATAAAAATGTGAATAAAAAGTGATCAGAACATGGCGATGCACAAAAAAAAATTGAGGTACTGAGACATTACTAACCCCTTCCCGACATTTGACGTACTATTACTGCATGGCGGGAGGTGCGTTCCCGCAAAATGCAGTAATAGTATGTCAAGCTTCTGGCGCCGGCTCCAGAATGGACCCTGTGCCAGAAGCTGCGGGTGTCAGCTATATATTATAGCCGACACCCCCTCTAACACCCGCGATCGGAGATTTCTATTTGTGTATTTCCATGGAGATCCGGAGGCACCGGCGTCTCCCCACGCATGCGCAGTGCTCACACAAGGTGGCAGGAGGAGTGGGGCGCTGCGCGTGCGCTGCGATGACGCGGCGCCCAGATCTCGCAATATTTCGCGCTCCAATGGCAGGGAATGTCCGACATAGACATAAGGTATTTAAACCCGCCAATTGATATGTCATTTACCCCTGACGAAGCCACAGTGAGGTGGCGATATGCGTGGGGCAGTGGTCTCCCTCCCCCCCGATCTGACATCAGTCCATATAACTTGGTAAAGTTATATGGCTTTATTTCTGCACTGTATGTTACCTATGTATGTTTATCTTATTACCTGTGGGTCATCTTAGTTGTCTTCACCTGGACTGCAGGGGGAGGCGAGCATACCAGCTAGCCTGTATCGGAGGCGTCTGGTTGCTTCCATCTTAGTGATGGATGTTTGCTGTTTTTAATTGTTTTTAACGCATATCAATAAAAACTTATTTTTATACCCTATATAGTATTGTATTTCAGGCCCTATAACACCAGAACCTATCCAGGTTTTGTGTGTTTTTTTCATTTCATTAATAGGGGGCTGCATTGATCATTTCATTATTTTGGGGTTTTTGCAAAGCATTCCATTACTAGGGGGCTGCTGCAGGGCATTTCGTTATGGGGGGTTCATGGACCATAATTGGGGGAGACTGCTGGGCAATAGATTACTATAGGAGGCAGTGATCAATGCATTTCCCACCTTAGGCTTTTAGTCGAGTCAATAAGTTTTCTCAATTATTTGTGGTAAAATTAGGGGCCTCGGCTTCTACTCAGGTCGGCTTATACTCGAGTATATACATATTTTTTCTATGTGGCAATGTCTAATTGAACTAATGGGCAGGAAACAACAATACACATCCATTCATCTACTTATGTACCTCATGTCGGGCCACATTTCTAATGGTTTCATATATTGGGGCACATTTACTAAGGCCCTTGCCCCGTTTTTTCTGGCGGACTTTGCACATTATTTTAGGTGAAAGCTACTTGCACAGGTATTTAAGAAGGGCCTGCACCACAATTGTGTCACACGCGATGATTTTGTGGCGCAGCTGCACTAGGTATTATGCAACACAAATTAAGGGGCGTTTCGGTGCTTAGTCGGACCGTTGCCAACATAATGCAAACTACTGTTAACCCTACACAGCTGGAAACCTCCTTCACTTCTTATAATGTCACTTCAGGAAAATGTGATAATTTTCCAAAATTCCAAAACTGCTTAATAATGTGAACTGCATAGCAGAAACAGCACCAGGAGGACCCAAAAATGCTGCAGAATTTACCATTTATAGAAGGACAAGTGAGCCAAAAACAAGCCAAAACCAAGTAATTTGGCATGTCTTGTGTTGTTAGGATGGGGTTGAAAGACAGGCATGAGTTAAAACCTTGAGATCTACCCTTAACCTGTCAGCTGATTACTGACCTTTTCCTGTTTGTATGCTGCTGTATTGATCTTTATTTGGATTTATTTGGTTGTTTTTACTCTGAATGTGGATTTGGATTATCTCATGGCTACTGATTTGTATCTTGACATGATGGTTTGGTGACTCTTTTAGTACTCCTTCCCTTTTCTTTACCTAATGCAGGGAACTTGTTCATTTGCAGACTGTCATTAAGGGCAGTTATCAAGTAGACAGGGATGGTTTGGTAGTTTACTGTTCATGCTTATCCTGGTAACATTACCCACCTAAAAATAGTATATAATATGATGTAGAGTTATTGTCTTTCCAAAGGGTTCTCTTTCCTATGTGTCATGTGTCATTTATATATTCCAAAAGTGGTGCAATTCAGCTATTATAGGATCGACAAGACTATCACCATGAGCGGGATTTCATGTCATCATTGTTCTGTATACACAGAATTCCTTATTTTTTTCCAAGAGGTTCATGGCTGTGTGCTTCTCTTTATAAATATTTGAGATGCAGTTCAGTAGTTAAGCCATGTAAGCAGCATTCCAGGGAATTTTTTCCAGCTGTGACACATGCAGAGTACACTGCTAAATTAATAATTCAGGTGCAATTTAGTTGAGCTGTGTAAGCAACATTCCAAGGAATTTTTACCATCACACAGAGAGACTGCATTGCTTAATTTACCAACACCATGAATTTGCTGCTTGTGTTTTGCAATTCCAGCATTGTTCTATATCCTATGTCATGGCATCTAACAAAGTTGGAACACTTTTGACTCGATGGTGGTGGACAACTCTCAAATTCAGCCTCCGGTAAGATAACCGTCTCTACAATTGAAATCATTTAACTTCCTATGTTTTCATAACACACAAAGTTTAAGTGGTGGAAAGACTACACAGCCAGTTACAATTCAAGGCAATACAGTAGTACAAAAAGATTTAAATAAAACATTGGAGCAAGAGAACAAGACCCATGATTGTTCAGTAATTATTTTCCTAAAACTTTACAAATTGATGAAAAAATGTCACTAGTCAGTAGCCAGTGAATAATTTCCAGCACCACGTCTTTACTTCCAGGTGAAAGTGTGCACAGTCTCTTATTAGAAAGCAAACTGCAATGTCTTGTTCCAGCGGTGAGGTGCTGATGATATGTGTACTTTTCATTCCTCTGGCAACCAAATGTTCCTCAGAAAAGAAATGAAAACAAAAGTATAGTCTAGAATTTTTTGGAAGACTATTTTAATTAATTCTATTAATCATAATATCCAATGAATGTAGACCTCACATAAGTGGTAATCAGAGCGAGGACCCTGCACTACCCCTTGAGGATGCTCCCGTTCATGCGTGTTTCTCCTATATGGAACCTGGGCTGCACTCAGGTGGTGCTCAGCTTGCAGATATGGCGTGGAAAATAGGATACTTTATCAAAGAAAATATAAAGCGGCACTCACCATATACATGCGGAAGTTTTATTGGAACCAACAGAGTGATGACATGGACAGGTTGCAGACCGCGGCAAGCGACGGGCCGTTTCGCGCCTGTGTGGCGCTTTCTCAAGCCTACAAAGGCATGTCTCTGAGGCTGCCCTTTTTCAACACAACTTCCGGTAATGTGCCGGCCGTGTATCACACGGTACAGCACTTCCGGGAGCCGTGAGAGTGTGCACACCCCCAGTGACGTGCCATTGCTATGGCAACACAACAACAAATACACATTAAAAGAACAGTGATCAAGGGGATGCCAGCGTAACGCCGAGATCGCGGTAATTATGCTTTTATTTCTCTAAGAGTAATTTCTACATGATTGAAATAAGTCTAGATCGATTGAGGCACAATCTATAAGCGGATATAAAGTGATAATATGCCTTAGTTTTAATTGTCCTCACATATTTTTACAATAGGGCAAATCGCCTAAATCGCAGAATCCTGCAGTAGAAATACAAGTGCATAGTAAAAATAAACAGGCAGTGCGATCTCGGTAGTAGGTTGGCAGTCCCAGGAGAAATATATACCAGATGCTGGCACACAAATATATACATGTACAGGACATTGTATCTCTTTTTCTTTTTTTCAATTTTTCAATTTTTTATCCACAGAAACGGATACATTGGGAAGTAAGCAACTCAGTAATCATATATACACATATACTTCGGCTTGTGTATAGGACTTATCGTCATGTACACTTATTAACTCCACCTATCTTTTGATGATCATCCTGATGAAACTATGCAGACATGGGCACATATTTTTGTGTGCTTCTATTTATGTTACACTTGGAAATACCCCATGGTCAGTCTTTGCTAAAAAAACACTTAGGTTGTTCCTATCGTTTAGGCCCAGTCTCCCCATGGCATCAAATCGTATAATGTGCTTCGCCTCTCGACGTAACAGTTCCCTCTCCCTATTTCCTCCCTTTGGGTTCTATCAACCTTCTCAAGACCAGCAATTGAAAGTACCCCGTGATTTCCTCCATGTTGCTCCCTTATGTGCTCATGACCTAGGGCAGCCATTCCTATCTCTATAGATCTACAGTGGCTCCCTGAATCGTACAAACAAATCGAATCGTTTCTGCATAATAAAAACGTCTGCATGGACACCGAGGAAGGATATACACTACATGTGTAGTCTGCACATGATGAACGATTGACTTTCCACGTGATCCCACCCAGGTGATGCATTTTGCCTGGCTATTGAATTTACAAAAGTTGCAAGTTCCACACCTGAAATTCCATTGGGGATGCTACGTTCTAACCACATTCTTTTGGAGGGAAAACTGACTATTAACTAAGTGGTTTGATTACTGAGTTGCTTACTTCCCAATGTATCCGTTTTTGTGGATAAAAAATTGAAAATTGAAAAAAAGAAAAAAGAGATACAATGTCGTAACTGTATTATTTTGTGTGCCAGCATCTGGTATATATTTCTCCTGGACTGCCACCTACTACCGAGATTGCGTGCGTTTATTTTACTAGCACTTCTGCTGCAGGATTTCTACTGCAGGATTCTGCGATTTAGGCGATTTGCCCTATTGTAAAAATATGTGAGGACAATTAAAACGAAGGCATATTATCACTTTATATCCGCTTATAGATTGTGCCTCAATTGCTCTAGACTTATTTCAATCATGTAGAAATTACTCTTAGAGAAATAATAGCATAATTACGTGATCTCGGCGTTACGCTGGCATCCCCTGATCACTGTTCTTTAAGTGTATTTGTTGTTGTGTTGCCATAGCAATGGCATGTCACTGGGGGTGTGCACACTCTAATGGCTCCGGAAGTGCTTTGTACCGTGTGATACACGGCCGGTACGTCACCGGAAGTCATGATTGAAAAAGGGCAGCCTCAGAGACATGCCTTTGTAGGCTTGAGAAAGCGCCCACAGAGCGAAAACGGGCCGTCGCTTGCCGCTGTCTGCAAACCTGCCATGTCATCAACTGTCAATAAAACTTCCACACGTATATGGTGAGTGCCGCTTTCATATTTTCTTTGATAAAGTAGACCTCACATAACATTGCAATTTATTTAATATTACTATTATTAAGTAGATTTCTAGTAATTCAATGTATAGACTTTATTTCTTATTCATAATGTCAGCATCAGGGGTAGTGGACACATGACCACCGCGAGCGATGACATAAGCCTTGGTTGCAAGGTGAGGTGCAGAATCATAAGGCAGAGACAGAGTTGTGGACAGGCAGGAGGTCTGGACAGGCAGCGGGATCATAGCCAGGATGTAGCGGAAGGTCAGGACAGGTGGCAAAGGATCAAGGTCAGGAACATTGCAGGAGGTCATAATGGAAATGGGATCAGCTTTCTCGAGGCATATAGCACAAATCTCGGGCGGGGTTTGCTGGAAGAGGCCGGCCATTTATTACATAAGGGACAACCATCGCCAATCAGCGACGTGCTGGTCCTTTAAGGTCGCAGGGAACCCGCACACGTGTGCCCTAGGGTGGGAACATGACGCTGAACCATGGAGACATCGCTGGAGCGCGGCTCAGGCGAAATCAGCCTGCCACAGCCATGTTGGGGATATGAAGGTGCATGGGCGAACTGCAACCCGGGACATGGGACAGGATCACCTGTGACATACAAGGTTGGAAAATGGTTTAAAAAGTTACAGCGTTAAAGCATTAGGGTGCATGTAGTGTTTTGACTATTTCATTAGATTTAGATTTTATTTTTTCTACTCCCAAGTATCTAGCGCAGAATGGTGAATAGTGCCATTCGGAAGTACAAATTGTCCCATAGAAAAATTACCTATTTGAAACAGGTATGGATTACTTAGGGGGTTATTATAAACATTATGTCGTTTTGAACTAAGGTACTAAGATGTAATCATGACATTAATAAACCATAATAATAATAATAATACCAATACCATTATAACTTGAATTTCTATTCATTCCAACTACATTCGAATATACTTTTAAAATGGATCCAATACAACATAAAAATTCTTCTTATCTATTCCCTTCATTGGGAGGAATAAACAAGAAAATACTAAGTATGTTCCATTAAAGGACATCACCCCAAGGATGAAGGATTGCAAACCAAGCACACTGACATGCAGGTATGTACCCCCTGGAAGGATCTGCTCTTCCCTATCCTGCTTGTTGTTAAGAACAGACACTTTAAAAATGATCCAAATGAGCCTGAGGGGTTCCAAACTCCATTAACACCTATGGAGCCAAGAGCCCTCAGACTCGTTTGCACAAATTTTGAAAGCCTTTTCTGTAAAACAAGTGCATAAGAAGCTAAAAGAGAGCGGGGAAAACACAACCAGTATGTTGGTTTGCTTCGTTTGCAATCCTCATCCATGGGGTTAGATGTCCTTAAGGCCTAGTAGATAAACAGTTTGAGACTAGAGATGAGCGAGCACTAAAATGCTCGGGTACTCGTTATTCGAGACGAACTTTCCCCGAATGCTCGAGTGCTCGTTCGAGTAACGAGCCCCATTGAAGTCAAAGGAGACTCGAGCATTTTCAAGGGGACCAAGGCTCTGCACGGGAGTTGGCCAAACACCTGGGAACCTCAGAAAAGGATGGAAACACCACGGAAAATGGACAGGAAACGCAAGGCGGCAGCATGCATGGATGCCTCTGAGGCTGCTTAATCGCACATATGACCAAAATTATGGGCAACAGCATGGCATGACAGAGTGACAGAATGAAGCTAGAAGCATCTAAAAAAATCCAATAATTGACCCTGACACTATAGGGGACGGCATGCAGAGGCAGCGGCAGCAGCGGAAGGCTAGGAGTGGCATGGCGACATACCCTAAATGGACTCAGGCTTCAAACCAATGGGTAGCAGAGAGGAACAAACAAGAAGGTGAGCAAGAAGCGCTCAAATAATATTGGTACATGATAAAAGTTTGCCAGTATATTTGTGGATTACACAGCGGGTGGCGACAAAGTTTAACATGGAAGCCATAAACAATCCAAAATTCGCTGACACAGCTCCGTTTGATAGGGGACGATGTATGGAGGCAGTGAACTAGTAGTAGATTAAAGGTACTGCAGTTAAAACTATGTTAGTTGTTCTTGGCATGGAGCTGGCGCTCCGCCCAGGCGAGCTTCGCCATCCAAGCCCCTGTCTCTAGGCTACTCCCCAAACAGCAACTTCTAAGAACCTTTCGGATAAGATCAAGTGTAGTAGCGTTCTTATAAGTTGGGATATGGCGGGTGAGGGGAATGTAAACATCTGCGCCAAGAAGCGCTGAAATAATATCCGTAAATGAAAAAAGTTTTCCAGTATATTTTGTGGCTTACACAGCAGAGGTGGCGACAAAGTTAACAAGTTGTGATGTGGATGCCTGCAATAGTCTTGGCGGTGTGCCTTTTATACCTAGGCTCAGCAGTTTGAGCACCGCCTGCTGTCGCTTAGCAACGGCACTGCTGCTGTGCCTAGAGCTACAGACGGATGGCGCCATGCCCACGGATGGTAATCGGAGGAGAGGAGGAGGTGGAGAGGGGGGGGGAGGATTTGAGGTATAGTAGGCCTTTGAGACTGGACGAGGTAGGGCCCGCAATCCTCTGCGTCGGAGTATATGACAAGCCCCAGGGTAAGACTCGGTCCCAGACCTGCACCAAGTTAAGTGTAGTAGCGTTCTTATAAGTTTGGAATATGGCGGGTGAGGGGAATGTAAACAGATGCGCAAGAAGGCATGATGCGCATGGAGCTGGCGCTCCGCTGCTAGGCGAGCTTTCGCCAATCCAAGCCCCTGTCTCTAGGCTACTCCCAAACAGCACTTCTAAGAACCTTTTGTATAAGATCAGTGTAGTAGCGTTCTTATAAGTTTGGGATATGGCGGTGAGGGGAATGTAAACAGATGCGCAAGAAGCGCATGATGCGCATGGAGCTGGCGCTCCGCTGCTAGGCGAGCGTCGCCAATCCAAGCCCCTGTCTCTAGGCTACTCCCCAAACAGCACTCTAGAACCTTTTGTATAAGATCAAGTGTAGTAGCGTTCTTATAAGTTTAGGATATGGCGGGTGAGGGGAATGTAAACAGTGCGCAAGAAGCGCTGAAATAATATCCGTAAATGGTAAAGTTTGCCAGTGTTATTTTGGGGATACACAGCAGAGGGAGTGGCGACAAAGTTAACAACTTTGATGTGGAATCCATGGAAAACAACCCAAATTTCGGCCTGACAACCTCGTTTGTAAAGGGACGATGTATGAGGGGCAGCTATATGGACGACTTTTGGAGGGGTAGCAATGGAGACAACGTGTGGAGGCTGCTATGGAGACAATTCAATTGGATAGTGCTGTATGTGGCAGTCCCAAAAAATTTTTCAAACCAGAGAGGTAGGTGGCCCTCCAGAAAATGGAATAGATTGAGTGCCTGTATGTGGCAGTCCAAAAATTTTTCAAACCAAGGGCAGGTAGGTGGCCCTCCAGAAAAATGGAATAGATAGTGCCTGTATTGTGGCAGTCCAAAAAAGTTTTCAAACCCGAGGAGCAGGTAGGGGCCCTCCAGAAAAATGGAATAGATTGAGGTGCCTGTATGTGGCAGTCCAAAAAGTTTTTTTAAACCAGAGGAGCAGGTAGGTGCCCTCAGAAAAATGGATAGATTGATGCCTGTATGGTGGCAGTCCAAAAAGTTTTTTAAACCAGAGGAGCAGGTAGGTGGCCCTCCAGAAAATGGAATAGATGGTGCCTGTATGTGGCAGTCCCAAAAATTGTTTAAAACAGAGGACCGGAAAGGTGGCCCTCCAGAAAAATTGAATAGATTGAGTGCTGTATGTGGCACTCCCAAAAATTGTTTAAAACAGAGGACCGTGTCGTGTGGCCCTCCAGAAAAATTAAATGCATAAAGTACTATACCTAGAGCCAGTGGCCCTGTCAAAAAACAGCCAGTTCCTCTGCTTTACTGTAGAAAGAGGAGGAGAAGGAGGAAATGGAGGAGGAGGAGGAGTGGAAAATTATTCAGGTTGAGCTTCTTCACACTGCTGGAGATTTGAAATTAGGAGCAATCCATGCTTATCTCATCTTGATAAGCGTTAGCCTGTCAGCGCGTCAGTCGAAGGCGTGTACGCTTATCGGTGATGATGCCACAGCTGCACTGAAACCCACTCTGACAACGTACAAAAAAAACCCCCCAAAACAAATACTCCTACGGCAGGGCAGGGCAAGAACCTCCAAGGCGATAAGCGCAGTCGTGCCACATGTCCAGCTTTGAAACCCAGTAGTTGTAGGAGTTGTGTATCATTTAGGACGATGGTAGGTCAGCTACGTACTCCCTCACCCTCTTCTGTAAAGATCAGCCCTACTCTGCGAGACTGGGGACAGGTGACAGTGTCTTGCTGGGGTGACATAAAGCTGGCAAAAGCCTTGTAAAGCGTACCCTTGCCAGTGCTGGACAAGGTGCCGCTCGCCTACTCTCCTCCGCTACTCCCGCAGAACTACGCACTCTGCCCGCTAGCGCTGTCAGAAGGGAAATACGTTTCAGCTTGTGCACCAGGCCTGCTGGTATCTGCATTCTCACACTCCTTTCCTCTCCAGGGATGAGAGTGGGAAGATTTTGCTTGTACCGTGGGTCAGAGAGTGAACACCAGTATCGTGCTGGAATAATTCTTGAACGCGAGGAGTCACGGGATAGGCAGCCTAGCATGAAATCTGCCATATGCGCCAAGTATACAACGGTAAGAATTCACTCCCTCACTGGCCTGACTGTCCATTTCCTCCTCTCCAACTCCTCCAACTCCTCTTCTTCTGCCATACACGCTAACAGTGTAGGACTCAACAATGGTCCCCTCTTGTGTCTCGCCAACATTCTCCTCCTCTTCCTCCTCATCCTCCTCCACCTCCACCTCCTCCGATATGCGTGGAAACAACCTAAGGGTGCTTTGGCTATCAACAAGGGAATTTCTTCCCCATGTCTCTTGTGAGGAGCGCAAAGCTTCCGACTTCATGCTGACCAGAGAGTTTTTCAACAGGAAGCAGCGGGATGTTGAGGCTGATGATGGCGGCATCGCCACTGACCATCTGTGTTGACTCCTCAAAGTTACTCAGCACCTGACAGATATCAGACATCCACGTCCACTCCTCATTGTAGACTTGAGAAGACGTGAACTGACTACCAGTTCTGGTGGAAGTTGACATCTGGCAGTCTACAATCGTCGGCGTGCTGGTAAACTCTGGTAACATGGTCAGTGTTGATTCACCTCGTGGGCACGTCGCACAACAGTCGGTGAGCGGGCAGTTGGAGGCGGCGTGCGCTGCCTGAGAGTGGCAGCATCTGTGTGGACTTTCTGAAATGCGCACAGATGCGGCGCACCTTCGTGAGCAAACAGACAGATTGGGGTATGTCTTGAGGAAACGCTGAACTTCAGATTTAACACATGGGCCAGGCAGGCACAATGTCAGTCTCGCCGAGTTGAGAGAGCACCAGGTTACGGCCGTTGTCACACACAACCATGCCTGGCTTCAGGTTCAGCGGTGCCAGCCACAGATCAGTCTGCGCCGTGATGCCCTGTAATAGTTCTTGGGCGGGGGTGCTTTTATCGACAGGCTAGCAGTTTTGAGCACCGCCTGCTGTCGCTAGCGACGGCACTGCTGCTGTGCCAGAGCTACCGACTGATGGCGCATGCCCACGGATGGTCGTTCGAGGAGGAGGAAGGTGGAGGAGGGGTGGGAGGAGGAGGCAGGCATAGTAGCGCCCAAACACCTGGACCGAGGTAGGCCCCGCATCCTCGGCGTCGGCAGATATTATGACCAGCGCAGGGTCAACTCGGTCCCAGCCTCCACCAAGGTTAACCCAATGTGCCGTAAGAGACATTAGTGGCCCTGCCCGGCAGCACTCGTCCACGTGTCCGTGGTCAGGTGGACCTTGTCAGAAACGGCGTTGGTAGGGCACGGATTGTTGTCTGACAGTGTGGTGCAGGGTCGGGCGGAACATCGGGAAAAGTAGTGGCGGTGGGGACCGAATACCGAGGGGCGGCCGCCGCCATGAGGCTGCGAAAGGCCTCGGTCTCTACTACCCTATAAGGCAGCATCTCCCAGGCTTAGCAATCGGAAATGTGCACATTAAGGGCTTGGGCGTGTGCGGGTGGGTTGCATATATTTGCGTTTCCGCTCCAGCGTCTGGGGTATGGAGAGCTGAACGTGGTGATGCTGTGGAGGATCGTGGAGGTGACGATGGGGTTTTTGTGGCAGGGTCCTGGGCAGGGGGCTGATATCAGCTGACACAGGGAAGGAGCAGTGGTTGTGCCGGCCGGAGTGAACGCGCTTGTTGCCACTGGTGGGGGTTTTAGCATTCATATGCCTGCGCATACTGGTGGTAGTTAAGCAGTAGTGGTGGAACCCCCTGATCCTGGTTTTGGCAAATTGGCACACCACAGTCCGTCGGTCATCCGCGTGTTTCCTTAAAGAACCTCCAGACTTCTGAAATCTAGCCCTGCCGCAGGAGCCCTCGCCACGGAGCTTCATAGTTGACACCATTTGGCGCTGATGCACAGCCTCTGGCCTTCCTCTCCGTCTGGCCCCACCACGCCTCTTCCACCTGTTCTGGTCGAGGACTCTCCTCCGTCTCAGAAGCACTGTGTTCACCGGCCTCTCAACCAGCTTGGGTCTGTCCACCTCATCATCCTCCGATCCCTCAGTTGCTCCCCTCGGACTTCCTGCCCTGACAACAACTTCCCCACTGTTGACAACCGTGTCTCCTCTATCGTCGGACACCTCTTTACACACTTCTTCACTACGTCAACAAGGTCTCATCACCCACAGACTGCGACTGGTGGAAAACCTGGGCATCAGAAAATTGCTCATCAGCAACCGGACAAGTGGTTTGTGACTGTGGGAGGGTCCAGAAAACAGTTCCTGAGTATGCGGTTCAAATGGCAAATTTGCTGGGGGGGGCAGACTGGGGGGAGGAGGTGGTGTGCAGGAGCTGGAGGAGTGCCGATTTCGGTGACATGGTGGACTGCGTGGAAGACTGACTGGTGGACAAATTGCTCGAAGCATGTCGGCAACACGACCATCACCTGTTCGCACTGTTCTGCCCTAACAGTGCTCTTACACGAGTCCCAGTAACTTCAGACATGTGAACCTAGGGAGTGTAGCTCTGCGGCGCGTCCCCTGCTCCCTCAAAGCAGGTGGTGTCTCAACCGCCCAGGACCACGGCTCTGATACCCTGCCGTAGTTGGACGTCCCGTCCCCGCCTCGTCCTCTTACCCTAGCCTCGGGTTGAACATTTTGAAAATGAGAGTTATAATGTATTTTTTTTTTTAACTTTTTTTTTTTTTTTTTTTTTTTTAGTTTTAACAACAATGCTATCCTATTGCCTATGGCCTTTTCTAGCCAAGGATTACAGCACACTACATGCCAGATGAGATGACGCTGAGTTATGAAAAAATAAACGTAAATAAAAAAGGAAATGGCAGACTGTGCCTAGTTGAAAAATACAACCCGGGCCATATAAATTTTCCCACTTCGGTCTTTGCGAGGATATGTGCGTCACTAAAACACAGTGGTCGCAAGTCTGACTCCAAATGCTCCCAATTTGATAGTAGATGCACTGCAGCAAGTACAGCCACCAGCAGACAACCAGAAATCAATATATATAAGCTACGTAGGCGTTTAAGACGTTTGTATTCTCCTATGGCTATTTTCTAGCCAGTATTACAGCCCACTACTATGCCAGATGAGATGCCGCTGAGTTATGAAAAAAATAAACGTAAAATAAAAAGGAAATGGCAGACTGTGCCTAGTTGAAATACAACCCCGGGCCCTAATAAATTTTCCCACTTCGGTCTTGCGTGGATATGTGCGTCACTAAAACACAGTGGTCGCAAGTCTGACTCCAATTGCTCCCAATTGTGATAGTAGATGCAATGCAGCAAGTACAGCCACCAGCAGATCAAACAGAAATCAATATATATAACGCTACTGTAGGCGTAATTAAGACGTTTGTATTCTCCTATGGCTATTTTCTAGCCAAGTATACAGCACACTACTATGCCAGATGAGATGACGCTAGTGAGTATGAAAAATAAACGTAAAATAAAAAAGGAAATGGCAGACTGTGTAGTTGAAATACACCCCGGGCCCTAATAAATTTTCCCACTCGCGTCTTTCGATGGATATGTGCGTCACTAAAACACAGTGGTCGCAGTCTGACTACAATTGACTCCCAATTTGATAGTAGATGCACTGCAGCAAGTCAGCCCCAGCAGATCAACCAGAAATCAAATATATATAACCTACTGTAGGACGTAATTAAGACGGTGAATTCTCTATGGCTATTTTCTAGCCAAGTATTACAGCACACTATATGCCAGATGAGATGACGCTGAGTTATGAAAAAAATAAACTAAAAATAAAAGAAATGGCAGACTGTGCCTAATTGCAAAATAAACCCCGGGCCCTAATAAATTCCCACTTCGGTCTTTGCGAGAGTATGTGCGTCACTAAAACACAGTGGTCGCAAGTTGACTCCAAAATTGCTCCCAATTTGATAGTAGATGCACTGCAGCAAGTACAGCCACCAGAGATCAACCAGAAATCAAATATATAGAACGCACTGTAGGGTAATTAAGACGTTGTATTCTCCTATGGCTTTTTCTAGCCAAGTTATAACAGCACACTCCTTGCCAGATGAGATGACGCTGAGTTATGAAAAAAAATAAACGTAAAATAAAAAGAAACTGGCAGCCTGTGCCTAATGAAATACAACCCCGGCCCTAATAATTTTCCACTTCGGTCTTTGCGATGGATATGTGCGTCACAAAACACAGTGGTCGCAGTCTGACTCCAATTGTCCCCAATTTGATAGTGAGCACTGCAGCAAGTACAAGCCAACCAGCAGACTCAACCAGAAATCAAATATAATAACGTATGCAGGCGTAATTAGACGTTGTATTCTCCTATGGCTATTTCTAGCCAAGTATTACAGCACACTACTATGCCAGATGAGATGACGCGTGAGTTATGAAAAAAATAACGTAAAATAAAAGAAACTGGCAGACTGTGCCTAATTCTACTCAAACCTAATAAATTTTCCCACTTTGGTGTTTGAGGTGTATGTGTGTCATAAGAGCAAACACAACGGTAGAAAGTCCCCCTGCTAATTCCTCACAATAGGTACAGCTGCAAATAAAAAAAAAAAAAAATTTATACGATTATTGTGCCCTAAGAAGGGCTGTGGGTTCTTAAGAATCACTCCTGCCTAACAGTAAGCTAATAGAAACACCCTAACGCTTTCCCTGGCAGCAGCAGCATCTCCCTAGCGGCATCCAGGACAGAGAATGATACCGAGCCCAGCGCGGGGCAGCGGCGTCTATTCCCAGGGTCACCTGATTGGCCAGCAACACAACTGCAATCTACGTGTAAGGGTACCACGTCATGTGGGTGGAGTGCAGAGTCTCTGCTTGTGATGGCTCTGTTTTCTGGCCGCAAAAAAGCAAAAACGGCGGGAGCTGCCAATTTCTCCGAGCGGGCGAAAATACTCGTCGAGCAACGAGCAGTTACGAGTATGCTAATGCTCGATCGAGCATCAAGCTCGGAGAGATATGTCGCTATATCTTTTGAGACCATTCATCGCCATGTATGGTTGCTATTACGGCACCATAGAGTAACACTTATTTATAGGGTCTATAGTAACCAAGTCCATCGGAAAACAAATAAGTTTGTTAAACAACTAATAAACCCAGATTATGTGGTTTCAATTATAATATATTATCTGACGATAATTTGTTGTTATATTTTTGGATGGTCATCTTTCTACCTAACATTTCTAACGTAAGAAAACATGTAAAAAATAGACTTTAAAGCCTAAGGAGTAGTGGTATAATAAAAAAAAAATGATCAAGATGTTAGCAGTTCAGCATATGTTAGTGATGTGGTTAAAAGGGTTTTCCAAGAAGACAAAGTTCTAAAATGTACTAGGAGACAAATAGAACACATTCTCTAATTTACTGTTATTAAACAAAATACAGCATTTACACAGGTCCAATCTGTCTCTATCGTCTGCCTGACTCAATTTTCATGCTCACTAGACACACCCAGTAACTTCTGACCTAAGTGGCGGTGGTGCCATCTTGGATTTCTGGTGTGTGCGATCGTTTGCAGATAGATTTATGCCCCCTGATGGAGTCAGAGCTCTCACGACTAATCAACTTCCTGCAAGAGAGAAACTACAAGCAGATAAGTGATCCGGGGGAAGGGGGAGGCTAGCACATACTGTTGAGGTGCAGCAGAGCTCACCATGTAACAGTGTAGAAATCTGTCAGCCTCTGTGTAATCATCTACATGCATCTCTCAGTCTCTCATCTATCTTATCTCTCCGTCTATGTGTCGGTAGTGTTAGTAAAATGCCAGAATCCATATGAAAGTGCATAGAAACCCGTACCCTGAAAAATCAGTAACAAACAATGTCACCCCACAGAAACAAGATCCATAATACAGTAATGGCCTGCCTAGGAAGTCCGCGGGCGGGATTTTGAATATTGAAGCATGCAAGAGGAGTGATAGAGCTAAAACAGAAAAATTAAAAGTAATGGGTTAAAATGAATTTTATTGTGTTAAATCACTGTGGGAATGTTCTTCGTGGGAAAAAAAAGCCCTTTAAGTGATGTGAGAATTAGGCCTCCTTAACAGGGTTCTGCGGCATGCTTTGACGTGCAGAACTTTCATTGCACCTGACCCATTATCATCAATGTTTTTTCAGGCTTGAATTCCTTTTCAGCACACTGCACATTTTTTTTAATGACGTTTTAAATCTCCTAAGGCTCTGCCATTTGAAGTTATGAGCTGGTGAAACAAACGCACTACACAAGTCTATGGAGATGCAAGTTCAATGCAACAAGGAGGTTTGGTGACAATGTGTTTTCACTGATTCAATTGTCATAGGAAATATAATAGACCTCAGTCCCCTGAGTCCGTTTAACGCGGGTTTTCTAAAAAAACTCATTGGAATGCACTGAATTGCCACAAATAACACACATGAAAACTGAGACACTGAACACACTCATGACTGAAACTGATTGAACTCCGATTGATGAAAAATGCGTATTTTTTACTGACCAAACCCTGATCCCACCCTGATCAGAATGTTGACGTTATCTGCAACGCAAGTGTGAAGAAAGCCTTATGTAACAATCTCCTGGAAAACTCCACCCCCCACAGGACAATCCCACTAACATAGGTAGGCATATTAAAAATATGCTAAAATTGTGAATTAATGAAGGATCGGTTATGGCTCTGAACGTGTCTAAGTTTGAACATATGTTTTTTGCCACAAAAGAGTCAGTGTTTAAGAAGGATTTTAAATGTCCTATTTATCCTGTAGAGATTGGCCTGGACCTGGAATAATATGATTTCTGTTTCAACTTATACAAAAATAAAAAGAATACAAGAAAATCCGAAACTACGGTTCAATGTAGTGTAAATATACAATAGGAGATATGCGATCCTAAATAGCTGCCAAAAAAGCTGAACTACTGTACGAAGTGGTTTCAATGGCTCAACAGTTTACTCTAGCCTCCAAAAAAGCTTCTGAATCAATAATGGTCTAGATATGCAGGTAATAAAACGAGTCTTGAAGAACATACAGGGAACAGACAAGATTAAATTTTTTATAGATAAAAAATCTTTTGGTTTTGAATCCCCCCTGAGCAAAGGCAGTTTGTTTCACTGTACTCGTCTAGTAGGGAGATGCCATGAGGGAAAGAGCCAATGTTATGGATAGAAGAAGTAGAAGTACTAACTAAGATGCATGCAAACAATCATAGATAGAAAATGTTTAGTTAACGGTTCAAACAGCACAAATAATGTTTCTCTTAGTGTTGCTATGTTGGTACACAGAGTACGTAGGTCAGGTCACTGAAATAAAACGGTTGTGGGCACACCTATATGACAGGTATATATGACTGTTGTTGATGGTTAGATTTGTTTGATGTGAGGTCATGAATCTCCTTGTGGTCGTACAATTGTATATTCAGCATGTGCATATAACAGCCACTAAATGGTGATTATAACTGATTAAATGTGGATACTATCGTCTCATTGGAATGGGAGTCTCTGGACGATATACAGAAAGTAGTAAGCGAGCCGCAGGAATATTTGGTGGAATATTGCAAACACTCCTTTAACTCTCTGGATTAACTGGCGATCTTGATTCCAATTTCATTGATCATGGGTCATTAGTACCTGAATGTCACGGTAAATATTGTAGTTCCGCTTCTGCTCTCGATGCCACTGTTTTGACTTCATGAAATGTGGAACTCCTAGCATTGACGTGTATTAATTACATGATTACATAACTGTATTTTTCCAGACTATAAGGCGCCACAAAAAAATCCTGTGAGATCTAAGAAATTCAAAGGTGGCCTATAGTCCAGTGTGCCTTAGATACTGAACGTACTCACAGCTGCCTTGAAAACGTGACAGGGTGCACAAGCGTCATCCTTATAATCGGTGCCCCGTATAATCTGGTGTGCCTTATATATGAACCTAGATGTTTTTTTTAGCAGGCATTTATTGATGGTCCGCCTTATAGTCCGAACAAATATGATACATATTTTTTAAATAAATTGTAGATAAATAACTCTACAAAAAAAACCAAAAGCTGTCAAAAAATATTGCTTTTTGGTAATTTTGTCCATTTAAAGTTTTTTGATTAAGCAAGTAAACGGATAAAACTTTATCATATAATGTTAAATATGTGTGATATGGTAATGCCGGAGATGTAAAAGTATCCGGATTTTTCCTTTAAAGGAAACCTACCACTATGATGGTAGGTGTATTAGAGCTGGTGCCGGGGTTTTTACATCTAATACCCTACCATCAGAAGATGGGGAGGTTTCCTTTAAATGTTTCACGTATTTGTTCATTGCAGTAGTCAATGGTAAATCAAAATTCAAAGTTTTTGTGGCTAACTAATGTACAATCTGCCAATGACAGCAAAGAAAATATAGATTTTTTTGCTAAATTTATAAACATGAACAAATTGAATTATCAAATGTCATAAATATTCAGATTTATTTGCTTTGACACAAAATTTTTAAACTCACAAGGTTGTCCTTTTCCTTCTGATCCATCCTTGAGATGATTATACTCCTTCATGGGAATCCAGTTGTGTATATTAAACTGATCAAACTTGATTAGGAAAGGCAAACACCTGTCTTCCCACAGACATCACAGCTCCCAGTTCATGCCAGCGCACATGAGAATCAATGTATAAGGAATTGCCCAAGGAGCTCAGTGAAGGTGGCAAGAGTAAAGAACTGGCAAGGTTTGCACAGTAATTTCTGCATTCGTGGCCCCCCAATTAATTCTCAATGAAAAGAAGTTGTGTGATGAAAGCAACTGTTCCTGGTCGTCCAGCCAAGTATTTGTGTGAGAACGCCTTGCGTGGTGAGAGAGGTAAAGAAGCATCCAAAATCACTGTGGCGAGCTCCAGAGTACAGCAGGGGGGGAGATGGGAAAAAGTCAACTGTCCACTGCAGAGCCCCCCACCAGTCAGGCTTTATGGCAGAGTGGCCGACGGAAGCCTTCCTCACGCAAGAAATATAAAAGCTGCAACAGTTTACACAAGAAAAACACATGAAGGATTGCAGACTATGAGAAATAAGATTTGGGTCCTGATAAGGATGAAAATGGACTTTTTTTAGTGTTAATTTCTAAGCCATATGTGTGGAGTAGTAAACTAGGACACGCTCATCACCGCCAAATACAAACCCAAACAGTGAAACAGTGGTGGTGGAAGGCATCAATAAATGGGGTTGTTTAAAGCAGTGGCTTCAGAAAAAGCGCTGCAACCATTTCTTGAGTGGCCCAGAAAGAGCATGACCTAAACCCAATGAGCATCTAGGGAGAGAATTGCTATGGCTGGTTACAAATATTTACCATCCCCCAAAACTAAGGACACTGGAGAGGATCTCAAGTATGAATGGCAGAGGATCCCCAAATCCATTTGAAAATGTTACAAGAAGACTCATGGCTTGTGTACTAGCTCAAAAGCTGTTTCTATTCAATACTGAGCAAAGTTTCGAATACTTATCGTATTAGTCCAAGGTTACTGAGACAGATAGAAGCCTGTAGATTGGTTGCCTGTCGTTTGCATGTAACAGCTATTATCTTTATAACAAATGGGTGGGACAACACGAATTGGTTAACAAAGAGAGAGTTAAAGTTGCATGCAGTTAGTGGGCTATTTGCCTAATGGATGGGTTTTCAGAGCAACATTGAGCTTAGGACTGGGGCAGGCTTCCGGAGAATTGATGCAGCTTGGGAGAAGTCCCTGGAGGGGGGGATGTAGCCTGGTTTGCGTGTGTGGGGAAGCTTTCAAATTAAGAAGAGAATAATCTAGATCATTGTGTATCAAACGCAGGTTGTGGGAATATAAACTGAGAGAGGGAGGAGATGATGGGGACGTGTGCAGCATCAGCAGAGTTGTGATGAGGGTGAGAATTTAAACTGGATGGGAAGGAGACGGGCAACCAGTGCATGACTGGCACAGACTTGATGCATCCAGTAGCGTTCGAGCTAAAAGGACAGGCTGGCTGATTGCGGGGAGATAGATTGCAGAGGACGGAGAGTTTACTGCAACTTCTACTAATCGGTTTTTTAAACTTACTGGTCTAGAAAGAGTGAATCAGAGCAAACAATTAGTGTCTTTGGAGGTTTCAATTGGTTGGTGTCTGTGTTTTTAAGGTTGCAATATGGCAAACAGCGAGCAACAAGATTGAACTTGCCATGCAAAGGAGAGGGGTTTACCCAAGCAACTTTCCTGGGGTACTAAAGAATATACAAACTTCCTGTATCTAGGACTTACAGTAGGGCTAATTATGAATCTCTGACTATAAGATTGCGTGTTTCAATCACAGCTGCCTGGAGAATATTAGAGGAAATGCCTGTGAGTACCAAACTTATTTCTTTAATAAATGTCAATCGGTGGATCTTAATAGATATGTACAGGCAGAAAATAATTTTATTTCACTTTAGTAGCCAAGCTCAATTATCAAATTTAGAAAACTTTATATATAACCGAGAGATGCTAGATCAGCATTGTTTATATACAAAACCTTGTGACAGATATTCTATGCTTCTAAGTAAAGACAATAAAAAAAAGTCCAGTAATCTGAAGAACAATACTGTGTTTTTAAAATGCTCAGACATGTTGATGTACTTATTATGATCAATGACATCATAAGAAAGTTGCTTAACCACAAAGTAAATCTGACAATTTGAATTGGATAGCATATTGTCTCAGATCCATAAATGTGATTTTATTTGAAGCACGGAAAGATGAACCAGGAGTCATGAAAATGGCATGCCGTCAGCAGAATAGAAGATCTCTGTTCAAACAGATAATGTGTAAAGAGGTATATCAAAAGATAACCAAACCTAAAATTTCCAAATAGGTATAGTTTTTCATGCCAACAAAAAAAAAGTTTAGCATTTTTTGTTTTTTTAAACTTAGATTAAATTAAAATTCAGAGTACTTATACAATCAATACATGTCAATTAGCATGTCCTATTGGCTAAATTCACCGTTTCCACGGGATGATTTCTAAACATTATATAACCATGGGCCCGGCAAATTATATTTAGTAGAAAAGATGATATTTATATCATCGTAATAAGAAAACCAAATTAACAATTATGATATCTGCAGAAACTTCCCCAATCCACAATTTAAATGCACAGCTACGTATTGTGATTTTAGATATCTAGACAACTTGCTACTTTCTATACCCGGATAAAACCATCGGAAATATGTGTTTTTATACAATGGTTATATTAAAATATTTCACTGGATAATCTGAATCTACAGGCTACATTACATTTATAGATATAATAAATTATAGTGTAAAGGTCATTATTATATTGTACTTGTAGAATTGTTATGCGGTTTATAGCAGTGATGACAAAATAGTGGTCATTTTATGTCAGTTAGTGAAGGTAGGGGATGTACATTGCATTGTGCCCTGCACATAAAATAATTTATAAAATGTCAATACATGCCTATATCTGGCATCTACTTCCTTTATTAGGTGAGAATGGGTATGTAAATGTGTATTCATCTACAGTATGTCTTGGCTTTTATTGTTATGGTTATTCTCTGCTATTGCCAGATTTATGGGGAACTATCATTTCTCTTTTAGTAATACAGATACAGAAAAAACAGGTTATCCCTGGTCCGGGCTTGATTGTGAATCTTAGTCTTGAAGAAGTCAAAGATAGTATTTACAGTCTCTCTAATACAGTGCGGGAGTTTATTATGAGTTCTAAGCCAGTTTTTTGTTGAGAATTAGAAAAATCAAAACTCCCAGCCCACTGTATTTTCTATAGCTCTGGTGGCTGGTTTTCCAGTCGCAATGAAATCTCTGTCACGTAGACTTGATGGGCTGGTACCACTGTTATTATTAATATAAGGGCTGGCGTGCAAACAACTTATCTTCCCCAGTATACTGTCCACTGATATGTCAACTAATTATTGTATTCTTGAGAACTACATAATCATAGTGTATATACCTCTACTGATACTGATTTTTTTTTTAAATAGAAAAAGAGAAAGCTTCTCATCCTTTTCCTAAAAATGTCTTCAGTGACTTCATCTTATGTTCTGTAAAGTATAGAATGTATTTTACAGACTGTTAGCCACATGAGTCCTTTCTTGACATAGAGCTCGAATCATAGTCCCACCAGTGATGTTACAAAGTTATCACAGTTAGTGATATTCCACAGAAGGTAAAGGGAACCTCACTACAATTTCACAAATACAGCTAATGACAGGCTTACCAAAAGAGCCCTATTAATTGAAAAATTTATTTTAAGCTAAATTGTTTTCCTTACATCCCAGTAGATCAATAGTCTTCAGGACTTCATCTTATGTTTGTAAGGCAATGAAGGTATTTTACAGACTGTAGCTCACATGAGTCCTTTCTGACATAGAGCTCGAATTCATAGTCAACCAGTGCATGTTACAAAAGTTATCACAGTCGTTATCTTCCACAGGATAAGAGTTAAGGGGAACCTGTCACTACATTTTCACAAATCGCTAATGACAGGCTCCCAAAGAGCCTATTAATTGGGGGAAAAATTATTTTAGCGAAATATGTTTTCCTTACATCCAAGTAGATCAACTTTATTTTATGATTAGCCGTAGATACAGGTGTTGCCTAGGATAGTAAAATACCTGTTCTTAGCTGAACAAAATAGATTCAGTCAACCAAAAATATTTATATCTATGTATCTATCTATCCTTTCTGTCTCTCACTCAATCACATCCCTGCATTGTCTCTGACTCACTCTACCGGTCTGACTCTCACTCACTCATATCCCCGCCTGTCTCTCTGATTTCTCCCACTTCCCTGCCTGTCTCTCACTCACACTCTCTGCTGCCTGTCTCTCACTCACTCTTTATAACCTGTCTCTTTGCCTTCACTCACTTTCCCTATATGCTCTCATTCACTCTTCCTTGGCTGTTCTTGGTCTCTCACTCAATCGCCCTACCTGTTCTCTGTATCTCACTCTCTGTGCTGTTTCTCACACTCTTTGCTGTTCTGTCAGTTACAATTGCTGCATGTCTCTAATAACTCTCCCTGGCTGTCTCCACTCTTCCTGTCTCTCACTCACTCTCCTTGCCTATCTCTCTATCTCTATCCCTTATCCATCTTACCTCACCACATAAGTGGCTTATACTTATTACAAAAACAGCAACCAATAATGGACTCAGCTTCAATTGGCACAGCAGCAGGAGACAATGGCCTCCTGTCTATGGTGGTTAAATAAGTGTAGTTTGGAAGTGCAGGCGTGAAAATTTTGATTCAACATCTAGTCTAGACATAACAGAAAACAATTGTTCAAACTTCGGTGTTGGAAATGTGAAAGATGGAAATGTGCAGATTCCATTAGTGCACAACCTAACATCTATACTCCGCTTTATATATTAGATACCTGGCATCAGAAGGAGCATTCCTGTTCAGCTGACAGCCCCCCTACTCCCTCCCCATGCCCCATGCCACATAATCGAATGTCTTTTATCCAGTTAAATTTGAAACATTACCCTATGTATGAATCTGATCAAAGCATGTCTCCAGGACTTCTAATCCTCCCCATTCCTCCATTGAGCATGACTCTAATTTCAGTGAGCAGATATATACACGGGTAGACATTTTCAAAGTAACAGGAACCTCAAAGATTGTCACAGATTACATTCACCCTGGACCACATGAATTTAAGTCCCATTATGTTACAGAGAGCGATCTCAATGTTCCACAACAACTCGTGTTCTGTAGACGTGAGATCTGCAATCAGAACTATGAGGCAGGACAGTGCAGGGAATTGCGTATGGACCCAATACAATGATGGGAATGTAACACACTGATGTTTTTTAACATTGCAGCCATTGAAAGGAAAACCATTGAGAGATTTAAAGGCAAAATACTTTTTGAATAATAGTTAGAATGAAGTATATATTTGGGTGGGTTAGTTTTCAAGGAAGATTTTCTTTCTTAAGTAGAGTCTTATATTGGTAATAGAGAAAATTCCTCAGAAAATTGGAACATTAGGTAACAAAGGACTGTTTCATTCCATTTATAGGGAAAAGTATAAACATACCGTATATGAAACCAGAAAGTCCCACTAGGTGCAGTTTGCCTGTGGATTGTGAGAGGGCACCAGGATTCATGAAGTGTGATTTCTTCATGAACCCTTCACTGCTCCGACAAGAGTGCACCGACTTGTTTTGCTTGTACCTTTAAGACAGAGCATGCAACACAACCGTCTGGACAATGCATGGATAAATGTGGTGCTCGGTTCTGACTGTGCACTGGAACGCACCTTTCAGTGCCAGAATTTGCGAACACTTTTATAAAATACACGTGCATGCAGGCTTGCAACCTGAAGAGAACGTTGCAAAGTCAGGCAAAAAATAGGGCGGGGGCTTAAAAAAATTCCGGGTGCATATTAGAGATGATGCGACAACAGCTCGTCAGAGCTTGAGCTCGGTCGGAGCATTAGAGTACTCGAAAGCTCGTTGCTCGGACGAATACTTCGCCTTGCTACATCTTTCCCCCACCTACGCTCACTCTACCACCCGGAATACGTCCGCCCTTGGTCACACCAACTCCCCCCACCTAATCCAAATTCCAGTCCCCGTTTCCAACGCTCCCTCGCCTCTATTCTCCCAATGATACTCCCGTCCTTGACAGCTCTTAGCTACCGACGCTCGAAGGGAAAATGGCAGATCCCGCAGGCTTTGCTTTTGAGACGGCAGAAACAGAGCCACAATACAACAGACGACAAAAAGCACAGGAGACTCTGCATCGGTAAGACGCACAGCATGAGGTGGGTACCCTTACACGTGATAGCAGTGGTTGGATGGCCAGATCAGGTGACCCGGGGATAGTACTAAGCCGCTGCCCGCGCATGCTCGGATCATTCTGTGTCGGATGCCGCTAGGGGGAGAGAGCTTTTGCGCTGGTCAGGGAAAGCGTTAGGAGTGTTGGCTAGTAGCTTACTGTTAGGCAGTAGTGTAGAAGTGATTCTCCAAGAACCCCAACAGCCCTCTTAGGGACAATAACGTTTTATGACTTTGTTTAATTGGCAGCTGTACACATATGTGAGGAAGGAATTGGGACAGGGGGACTGCTACCGGGTAGCGTTAACTGTGTTGAGCTGGGAGACTAGTGACACACATATCCACCTCAAACACCCAAAGTGGGAAAATTTAGTAGGGGTTTGATTTCAAAGGACCGTCTCTGCATTTTACTTAAATTTTTGACGTTTGATTTTTTAATAACTCAGTTCATCTCATATTGCCATATAGTATGTGCTTTCATACTTACTTAAGCTACAGTTAGCGTTATAATACTTTGATTAAGGTGGATCTGTGGTGGCGTACTTGCTGCAGTGCAACTACTAGAACTGGTGAGCAATTGTAGTGAGACTTGCGACCGCTGCTGTGTTTTGCGATTAGTGACGCCAACATATCCATCGCAAAGACCGAAAGTGGGAAAATTTTATTAGGGGTTAGCGATTTCAATTTCGGCACATTCTGCCTTTCCTTTTTTATTTTACGTTTATTTTGTTTAATAACAGCGTCACTCATCTGGCATAGTCAGTGTGTTCATACTTGGCTGAAAATAGCCATAGGAGATCCAAACGGCTACTTCGCCTACAGTAGCGTTATTTATTGATTTCTGGTTTGATCTGGCTGTGGCCTGTAATTGCTTGCAGTGGCCATCACTAGCATTGTGAGCAATTGTAGGAGACTTGCGACCGCTGTGGTTTGCGCCTTAGGAACGCACATATCCACGCAAAGACAGAAGTGGGGAAAAATTATTAGGGGTTGGATTGCAATTAGGCACGTCTGGCCATTTCCTTTTTTATTTTACGTTATTTGTTTAATAACTCAGCGTCATCTATCTGGCATAGTAGGTGCTTTCATACTTGGGCTAGAAATAGCCATTAGGAGAATCCAAACGGGCTTACTTACGCCTCAGTGCGTTATATATATTGATTCTGGTTGATCGGTGTGCTGTACTGCTGCAGTTGCATCTAATAGAATTGTGAGCAATTTGTTAGTGAGAGTGAGACTTGGCGACCGCTGTGGTGTGCGCTTAGTGACGCACAGATCCATTGACAAAGACCGAAGTGGGAAAATTTATTAGGGGTTGGATTTCAATTAGGCAACAGTTCTGCCATTTCCTTTTTATTTAGGTTTTTGTTTAATAACTACAGCGTCCGTACATCTGGCATAGTAGTGTGCTTTCATACTTGGCTAGAAAAAGAGCCATAGCAATAGGATAGCAGCGTTTGGTTTTAAAAAAAACTCAAAAACACAAAAAAAAAAAACAAAAAAACACAAAAAAAAGTTTTAAAAAAATTAAGTAAACTCTCATTGTAAAAATGAACCGAGGGCTAGGTGTACGAGAAGAGGGCAGGGGACGTGGGCGTCAAACTAAGCAGGGTCAGAGGGCCGTCGGGCCTGGCAGGGGTGGAGCAACACCTGTTATGAGGGAGCAGGGGAACGCCGCAGAAGATACACTCCCTAGGTTATGTTTGAAGTTATGGGACTCGTGGTTAGAGCACTGTTGAGGCCAGAACAGGAGAACACGGGCTGTCGTGGTTGCCGACACTGCTTCGAGCAAGGTGGCACCAGTCAGTCTCACGCAGTCCACCTGTCACCGACATGGCATCCTCCAGCTCAGCCTCCTCCCCCCAGTCTCGCTCCCTCCCGGCAAATTTGGATTTGAACCGGCCCATACTGGCGGAATGTTTTTGGACCTTCCCACACTCACAACCATGGGCGGTGCGGCGAAGCAATTTTCCGAGGCCATGGTTCCACCGTCACAGTATGTGGGTGATGATGACCTTTTGACGGAGTGGAAGCCGGGTTTGTAACGAGGGTCTGCGCTGCGAGAGACACGGTTGTAAGACAGGTGGGGCCGCGTGTTGTCAGGGGCAGGAAGTCCGATGGGGGGGGGCAGACTGAGGGATCGGAGGAGATTGAGGGACAGCCCAAGGGGTTGAGCGGGTGAACACAGGTTCGGCGAAGGAGGAGAGTCGACAAGAACGGTGGCAGAGGCCTGGTGGGGCCAGACGGAGAGGCAGGCCAGTAGAAGCTGGTGCTCCAGCGCAAATGTGCAACCCGGAAGAGTGGCGAGGGATCTGCGGGGTGGGCGATTTAGCAGTTGGACGCGTTTTTAAGGGAAAGCACCGGATTTTATAGACATAGTCGGCTTGGCGGGCACCCATGTACCAACACGGAGCCGGGGTCCCCACTAGCATACCCCAGAGAGGAATGATGCAAACCATAGTCGGCAAAAGCGTCATCCGGGCCCACACTGCCTGGTCGTGATCGTCCGCTGTAGGAAGCAAAAAAAAAACTGGAATCACCGAGTCACAGCCCACGTTGGGGTCCAACAGGGGGAGAGGGCAAGAACATAGGCTTTTTTATCCACAGAAACGGATACATTGGGAAGTAAGCAACTCAGTAATCATATATACACATATACTTCGGCTTGTGTATAGGACCTTATCGTCATGTTACACTTATTACTCCCCCTATTCTTTTGATGATCATCCTGAAAACTATGCAGACATGGGCACATTTTTTGTGCCTGCTTCTATTTATGTTACACATTGGAAATACCCCATGGTCAGTCTTTGCCTAAAAAAACACTTAGGTTGTTCCTATCGTTTAGGCCCAGTCTCCCCCATGGCACAAATCGATATAATGTGCTTCGCCTCTTCGACGTACAGTTCCCTCTCCCTATTTCCTCCCTTTGGGTTCCTATCAACCTTCTCAAGACCGCAAATTGAAAGTACCTCCGGATTTCCTCCATGTTGCTCCCTTATGTGCTCTATGACCCTAGGGCCGCCATTGCTATCTCTATAGATCTACAGTGCTCCCTGAATCGTACAAACAAATTCCGAATCGTCTTGCCTATATAAAAACGTCTGCATGGACACCAGAGGATATACATACATGTGCTTATCCACAGAAACGGATACATTGGGAAGTAAGCAACTCAGTAATCATATATACACATATACTTCGGCTTGTGTATAG